>SWBT01000060.1:0-97632 GCA_005298045.1 Pleurotus ostreatoroseus | reverse complement strand
TCAAAAGGCGCTAATCTGGGCGTTTATAATAACTAACCGTTACTAACCTCAATTTTTTACCTTACCCTACGGCCTGCTGTTAATAACATATGTTACTTACCGGCCAGGTATTTCTTCCCGAACACTAGTGACGATGAAGGTCTTTCTTCAACCACCATTTCTAACAGTGCTCTGAATGAGAACTCATATTTACGAGGTCCATGTTGAGTTGTAGACGTGAGTGAACTGTCTATCTCATGTGTCATTTTATCAAATACTGGAAAACGTGTCTAGCATCAGGTGAATGTTGAAGACATGCTGTAGCGACCCAAGTACTTAACTCGGTCAGCCACTTATGAAATCTACGTCAACATCCGCATCGTGAAGCACATCGTGAACCAAGGCCTGCTTGGAATAGCTCATTAGCCCCTTTGAAGGTGGCTCAATACTAGTAGTTTGGATCAAATAGACAACGATGGCCTAGAGCACCTGCAAGTCCCCGATACTTCCAGCATGGATGGTACCCCGACAAAGCCGTCAGGTTCAGAACAGACATAAAACGATATGTATGCCACTTGCCTTACTCAGTGGTAACCATATTTGCTTGCCGTGTCATACAAGAGTGAGCAGTGTTCGGTTTATCTACGGATTCATCTGACATTGACCTCGGCATAATTAACTGACTTCGTCAAATGCTGAACCCCATGACATGCATGAACACGCAGTACTTCTAATGATCTGCTACTTCGAACACACTCTGAACATATGCAAGTGCACTCTTATGGTACTTTCCAACGCGCTGACTACTCATCCCCGTCTAGGTATGATCAGAACTGGCCTTATGCGTTCCTTGCGTTGCCGACGATGGCTGCCATACTCGACGCTAACCCCCTGCCTTATTCGACTGCATTTGAGGTTGTCGACCGCTGTAGACCAATGAGTGGGAGGTTTGGCAAGGTTTTCAGAAGACACATACGCCCCCTTCTCACGTCTTTGAACTCTTTCCCGGGCGAGTGCGATCAGCAAGTGATCCAAAAATAACAAAAGTATGTACGCCTAAATATACTACCTCGGAACACCTCGCCGTGCTTGCTCTCAACTATCAGTTCAGTCAAAGTACGTTCAAATTGTGTTGGAGATCATGCAGGTAATCGTCAACGGATATCGAATCCACTAGACTCCTTCCCCTACCATTCTCGGACCTTCTATATGAACCGTGCTGGACGTACTCTGTGAGCTTTTAGCTACCGTTAGGCTCTTTCATCCATTCAACTTCTCACCGGTGCTTCACCGCGAAGACCGACTTTGGAAGCTTGGGACGAAACATCGCATTAGAATCCGGTATCATGACCCTCAAAGCATTCGACCCCAGCTCTCTTGTCGGAAACGACCTTGCTGCCACTCTCATTTGCGAATACTGTTGCCAATCAATGTAATGGTGAACAAATCTCGGTTGCAAAAGCACTAGCGCGCATGTGCCTTCTACGCTAGAACCTTGTTGACTATGCATGCGGATCACACATGTCATTGCCATATGCTGAGGGCCTAAGGCTGGTCACGCTTCCGTGGTCAGGCTTTCCCTTTCCTATCGGAGCTGTCGGGTCCTTCAAGCCTGTGCTGTGCCGTCGATCACATCTTGAAGTTCGACCTAGCTTCATCGGTCTCACGGTGATCTCAGTCCTCGAACACAGGAAATATGACTTACGGCCCTTATGCTTGCTGACGGCGCCGTCAAGCATGCCGTTCAAATGTGACGGTATGATGGATAACCCGATTGGCAGACCAATATAACAAAGTCAACGATCGCAAGGTCAGCTGTCTCTCTTCGAGTGTCGCTCGTCTTGACATTTGCCGATTTTCACCCACAGATTGCATGTACACTCCAGTGGCACGATGTTACCAATGCATCGGGAAATTCAAAATCACTTCGTCTCTACTCGTATACACAAACATACATTGAGCCGGGGAAATGCGGGGAATCCTTGGTGACCAAACGCTGCCTTCTGACCGTGAGCCGTTCCACAAATTCATACATGAGGCACTGGAGTGATGTGCTGTTGCTTCGTTAGAGTACTTAAGGTGAGGACTTCCTCGAGACAAATCATCGTGCAAAACCCGGTCATCCCGCAGCAACATGCTTTTCAAGTCGGTCCTGAGCGCACTCGCGTTGTCTGTCTCTGGCGCGTTCGCCGCAGCAGGGCAACTCCAGCAACTCACCGCCAACATCGGTCCCAACCCCACCAATGTCGGCATATTCTACTACAAGCCCGCCAAGCTTGCTAGCCCGCCACCTCTGATTGTCGCGATGCACTACTGCTCCGGTACCGCCCAAGCTTACTTCACCGGCACGACGTACGCGACCCTGGCAGACCAGCACGGGTTCATCGTCATCTACCCCAACGCGCCCACCGCTGGTGGTTGCTGGGACGTCGCAACCAATGCGACACTCACGCATAACGCTGGTGGTGATTCTCTCGGCATCGTGTCTTCGGTGCGTTGGGCGATTCAGAACTGGGGCGTCGATGCTACGCGTGTCTTCGCCACCGGTACATCGTCCGGCGCGATGATGACCAACGTGCTCATGGGTGCTTACCCCGACGTGTTTGCTGCTGGGTCGTTGTTCTCTGGTGTTCCGTTTGCATGCTTCGAAGGACCTAACGCGTGGAACTCTCAATGCTCGACGGGGCAGCTGATCCTGACACCCCAGCAATGGGTAAGATTTTCTCTGTGCTTCGTAGACGAATTCTCACATGCCTCTTTTCCAGGGTGATCGTGTTCGTGCCGGATACCCTGGCTACAACGGGCCTCGTCCCAAGGTTCAGTTCTGGCATGGTACTGCGTAAGTCTCGCTCCGTTCATGTGACTTGCTACCTCATTCACTGTCGTTTGCAGTGACACGACGCTCTACCCCCAAAACTTCTGGGAGGAGATCAAGCAGTGGACGAACGTGTTCGGTGTCTCTCAGACCCCCACATCCAACATCACCAACGACCCTCAGGCCGGATACTCTCGTGCTTCATTCGGCCCTGACGTGCAGGGCATCCTTGCGCAGGGTGTTGGTCACACTGTGCCCGAGCACGAGACCGATGTCATGAACTGGTTCTCGCTCACCAACCTTGTTCCCGGAAGTGGAAGTGGCCCGTCGAGCACCAGTGTTGCTCCCACCTCCGTCTCCACCCCCGCTTCCGCTCCCGCACCCACCGGCACAAACGTTGCTCAGCACTGGGATCAGTGCGGAGGTATTGGCTTCACTGGCCCCACAGGTATGCCGTTGATTTAAGGCGACATTGACGGAGTACTGACCTTACTCCGTTACAGCTTGCGCGGCTGGCTTCACATGCACCGTCGTCAACGCTTACTACTCTCAATGTCTCTAATTTCCCACTGAAAGACGCCTCAAGGCTTCCACAAGGGTTTTGTATATACCACAGTTTGTATGGTTTCGTGGAACAATCTAAGCCTTGTACATCTCGCGTACCATGTGCCACTGCTTCTTCGACCGAATCTTGTGTCAGTGGATTGTGGGATGCCATTTCCTTATGAGCTCGAGCCTATATCGCCTTCGTTTCCTAGAACTCGACTCCATGTAACGTGTGCTCACGAGACCTCTGAGCTCCTACGAGATTTACTGGGATTAGAATGAGCTGCTCAAGGTTCTATCGAGGACAATGTCCGATGACTCATGCTTCTACCAATAGTCATGAAATGGCTGGCACTTTTTGCGGCCACGGCGGTGCTGATCTTCAGCGCAGGCCGTTCTGAACTCCGCGGACCATCATCTTCACCCATCTCGCCACACTGCTTGTATTGCGAGAGTATTCGAATGTTCTCGCGTCTGACATACAGTAACGTTTAGTATACAAGTCATTTTTATCCTCTTCGTCACACGCGTATGCTCTCGGGCGGGCCTAGGAAAGTTGACCTGACGCCCCCAGTATCTACCGATTGTCAGGTGAGTACGTGTCCTCATGGTTGTTGGCTTAGAAGAGACGGACCTATGACTATTTTCTCCACAATAACTGACGGCTCAACCATCCAGATCTTGCGTACGGAACTCCGTCAGTGGCATCGACACCGATTCATAGCACAACTACGTACTGTCAGGGTATGTGCACCTGGGGACGCAGGGAATGAATTAACGACCGAGACGATACTATTGGACTGTCGCAAATGTCAATAGGGTCACACCCAGACTCAACAGGAATTATTTCTCACGACAAAGCCACTCCATTGGGGAGGTTCTGATCCGGGAGCTGCAGGAGGAATGAAGTAGGTTGTTTGAGGGCTCGAATCATCAACTTGCAGCGAGATAGCGACTGGCAGCCCTGCTCCAAGACCGTTGAGGGTAGGAGCCATGTAGGCAGTTACCGTTACATTTCCGGTATCTTGAACTGTGTTGAAGTTGAAGAAATCATATTCACTAGAGAAACGGGTCAACTGATGAGCTTATGTTGATCACTTTTACTTACACGCTAGCCCCTGAGCCGGCGGTGTAGTTCTGGTATCCCCTTGGCCATGGAGTGATACCAGATAGCGTACGGCCATACCCGGGTAGTTCCACCCAGTTTACACCGTCGACCGTGGTATTTCTACTGAAGTGAGCGGCTTCGATGGACACGCCACCGTCACCTTCGATGAAGCCTAGTGGAATCTGCTCAGAAACGAGAAATCAAGGAGAGTTGCATGGTGACTTACCATGAAAATTGGCGGGGATCACAGTCTTATTGGCAATCAAGTTGACGGGGACGGTGAGCAGGGGTTGTCCAGTCGCAGTCGCATTGAACGATATCGTAGCATATTCTATACCCGATACCTGAGACCAATCAACTGTAACAAAGACGCGCTGCTCCGGGTTACTTGGATCAATGGCGCCTTTCGAGGGTGAGAGTTTGAGCCATGAGGCGTTGCTGGATGCCACAAAAGTGAAGGAGGCAGGTCCTCCAGCGCCTACATCAATGAAGCGGTTACCGAAAGGAATGAAGGGATCCATGGTCATCGTGAAGGGCGCGCAATTGTATCCTGCAGAACATTGGTTGGGATTATCGCCCGGCCTGCATTTGTGTCAAATCGGGGAAGGCTTGCGATACATAAGCGTCATACCATGCAGCAAGCGTTCCTTCTGGTGCAATACGCATCACGCCTGGCAGTGCTTGCTTGTTAGGCTGGACACGGGTAATGGGTGGCATCCTGTGGACAAGGGGAATCAGCGTCTTGTGTATCGAGACGTATATGCTAGACTTGCGTGTTCGTCATTGGCTGTTGCCAGTAGTAATACATGACGTGCGTTTGATCCATCATATGGTCCCATTTGCCTATAACCTTACCATCAACACGCATATACTCGGATCGGAAGAGATAACGTTACCATTCAAAATGGTATGATATTCGTTCTCAAGTGAAAAGTCTTGTATGAACAGGCTCTCGACTTGGTCTGCGAAATTATTCGTGCTGAGACGTGCTTGCGATGCACGCAAGTTGTTGATGCCGGCAGAAATCCACATGTTCATGAGAGTGTACGTCGCTTGGGTGGGATGTTGAACGAGCTCAAAGAAAGCAGGTTTCTTCGCAGAGGAGATAGAATTGTATAGGTTATTGGCAATCGTACTGGCGTTCTGAAGCTGCGCAAGCACGAGCTCCGCTCTACGAAATCAGCTTTTCGTGATCTTTAGTGGACGAGTTAAAGGTACGTACTCGCGATAGTCGGTGAGACTGTATGTCGAAGCACTCCAGAGCTCTGGCTTATTTCGCGAGTTATGGCGAGTGACCGTGGCAATCACGTCCGCAACTTGGGACGCTTGGGAGGCGCTGAGACCGAACTCCCGCTGAGCCCAACTGATAACGAAATCGTTAACGTTGTTCGCGTTCCAAAGCAGTGGATCCCATCCGTATGTGATAAAGAATTCGGTAGACATTTCGTAAGGTTTGAGGTCGCCCACGTTAAGGATCCATATCCTGGTAGCGTCTCTCTCGATTGCGAGGGACATTTGTTCATAGATCTTTTCGACGGAGTCAGATTAACGTCTTACGAGAAGATGCAATTTAGTGCCTTACCTTGGGTATCTGTGAAGACTAGAGTCATGTACTACTAAGCCAAGATATTCATGAAGACGAAAATGGGGCCCTACTGTGATCCACTTGTAGTCTCGAGGCGGACCAACCTATGTATAGCTTGATTGAAGAATGCAACAAGCAATGTGCGGGTAACACGTACAAGGTCAAGCTAATTGTTCGTGTTCAGAAAACGATTGGACTTTGGCAGAGAACATGAGGGACTGACGTGATAATAAACGCCCGCACCGCCAGTACGGTTACGTTCCGACAGTAAGGGGTAGCGGCGGATATTACCCCAGCTTAAGGGCGTTGTTAGTCAAATACGTAGCATGAAGCTCATATTAACTCACGTGTCATCAGTCCAAAGGAGCGTTATATCGTCTGGCACTTGCATACCATCATCGTAAAATCCTTCAACTTCCTGGTCTGGATAGTAGGAGGATTCAGGACTTTACATCTCGCCGCAAAGACTTCTAGAACGTACATAAACACCACATCTGAGGTATATCGGTGATGTCAGTATCGTTAAAGACGTCTGTCAATATTTGACGCTGATCTGAAACGACCTGCTTCAAGAGCGCGATGTTTTGACCCTCAGCCAAAGGGACTATGCGCCAAATAAGCGGACGTTATTTAAAGGGTGTTTGAAACTCACGATCGCCATCGCCTCTCATACCCATGGTGAAAAGGTTCTCGTAAGGTCTTGCACGCTCGACGCCGGTAACCCAGAAATCGTAGATATTCTTCGAATTGGTGCTATAGTCCCAGGGCCCAGTACCAAAAAGCCCCCATTCGACCGGGATGCTACGCATCAGAGGCTCCTCATGGCTGGTACCCATCACAATCCCGTACCAATCGGCCAGAGGCTGATTCTGCAAATCATCGACACCAAATGCGCTAGCGATAGATAAGTTTACGATCAATTGAGAACGACGAATGTTCTGCGCACCTGCTCCATTGTGCTAACGCGAGGTTAGTCTGTCAGAACGATCGAAAGGAAGTCTCTGTGAACAAATACGCACCAGGCCATAGATAATTCGCTTTAACTCGAAGCAAGAGCTCGAACCTAAGGGACTGTCAAGAGTGAGAAATCATTTCTGTATATTGTGCTCACAATTTTGTGTAGAAGAAATGATTGAATGGGGAGCCTGTGAGCGCGGCTCCTGTCCCGTTCGTGAAGCGCACCATGGCCCAATTTTGTAGAGCAGGCTGTTCATCGTTGAGGAAGATACCGCGATACTTGACTGCTGGGGAGCCGTGCGAACAGCCTGAGGACTGTACAAAAAGTTCCGAATGCTGCGTTGTTGGTACGTCGGCCCACCTGAGATAACACTTTCACACGTGTACCAAGCGTAGCAGTGATGCAGACGTACCAATACCATGGAGAGACACCTGGAACGGCCAATTAGCCCATGAACATCGACTAATACACACACTTACCAAATTGTTCGGAATGGTCATACATAGCGTAGATGGTACCACGCTTGTCTGCACCGATGATGACATACGCACTCGGAACACCGGGAAAAGGGTCCTTAACCTCCTTTGCCATGAAAGCCTCCCACTTTCCCTCAACGGAGGAGACATTGAGCTTAGTGTTCTTCACGATCTGATCGACTAGCGAAGACTTGCCAAGAGTGCCGACTATTATGGCGGAAGTCGTGCCTTTCAAGTCGGCGGAAAGTGTAGAAGGAGAGATGGTGATGTTCTCCAGCGACGGTTTGATATTAGTGACCTGCTGGATGTCGGAAGCGAAGTCAAAGGCAGCCCGCTGGACTCCAGGCCAGTCGTCGGGAGAAACGAGAATCTTGGTGGCTTTGCCATTAGCAACGACGGGAAAAGTAGATGTAGAAGCTTCAAAGGCGACGCATGATGCTTGTCCGATGGCATATACCGTACCAGCGAACAGAAGACCCGCGAGTAACACGAATTTCAGGACGACCATTGTGACTTACTTGATCAGCGGAGAAAGCGGTCAAAGCACATTATATGCGAAACGGGTTCGAAGACTGTTTTCATAGAAGCAATCTAATCAACGCCAGCGGCATTCCTTGTGACCACTGCGCTTCCGGAAGATTGTCGGCAGACAAGTGTAGAGGAGCAAAGTCGAGTATTGAGGCCGCGCCGAGGTCACAAGTCGCGTATTGTGTGGTCTGATCATAGTTTTTATGAATGATGGTCCCTACGCTGTTGAGTACCAATGAATAGAGTGATCACAGAGCATATGGGCGTGGTATAATCTTGTTCGAGCGACGATCAGGCCAATCTGCCCGGCGCTCACGATATAGCATATTCAGAGTACAGACTGCATCAAAGAGAGGCGTGATTCTTGATACTAGTTGCGAGAGAAAGTGAGAGAGCACTACCTGTTTCGCTTATCTAACTGCAGAGGCAGCTCGTGATTCATCGTATTCTTGAGGTCACGAGTATCGTGTAGCTCGTGACTGCGGCAGGAAGACCTCAAATCTTCGAGCTTCGTTGACGTTGGGAGTAATTCCGGATAACTTAATGAGAAAAACGCTCTGTAGACAGTAGGTCGATTTGGGATGTCATGAGGGTTGACTGAGGCTTTTGTTTACGCCTGTTAGGATTGCAGGCCCAGATAACACCAAGTCGGGAAATTAAGAATTCAGATGATAAGAGTTATCCTACCTAAGCAGCAAGCGTCTGGTTGAACCCGGACGACGATCTCGAGTCCGCACCGTTGGTTTACCATGCAGGCTTTGCGACGACTCTATTCGACCATTCCCGACGCTGCGGCAGCGGCACGGACAACATCTACGCCCCGTGCCGTGCGACTTCGTCGCCTCAAATTCCTCCCGCCAGTCGCTCCCGGCCAATCCGATGCTACCCCGGGAGGCCTTACCCCCACAGAACGCACTCGTTATCTGCGACAACAATTAACAGGAGACCTGATGAAGGATGACGGTAGCGAGATGAGCGAGGCAGAGTGGCTCGAGCGACTCAATTCGCGGCGCATGCGTCTGCGTGGTGTTCGCAAAGTCGCAACGAAGGGCGGCGCAGTTGAACCATCAGTCGTTGCACAAAAGATTTACCTACCCAACCTTATCTTCCGTCTTACGCGCAACTTCACCCCTGCGGGACAACCCTACAATCCCTACGAGGCGACATTCCGTGTCCCTCAGTCGGTCACCAAAACAGATATCCGTTCCTACCTCAGCGCTGTGTACGGCGTCCAGACGACTTACATACGCACGGACAACTACATGCCAACATATGAGCGAAGAGGACCTGCTCCGGTGGTCAAAAAGAAGGCATATAAGCGTGCCGTCGTCGGCCTTGTCGAGCCGTTCTATTACCCGCAAGCGACGGAGGACATGACAGGCGAGGAGAGAAAGAGCCGGGAAGAGTGGATGGAGAAGAACTTTGGCGTCAGGGGTCAGGCAAAGGCTAGGCATTTGATGCTGCTGAGGTTGACGAGGAAGAGTAGTTCGGGGTGGAATGGATGGAGCTGGCGAACAGGGAACGCGAGGAGGGGCGACATCCTACAACGCATTGCCGAGCGTAGGGCGATTAGAGAGGAGTTGGTCGAGGAGGCGAAGAGTGATATTGCAGAAATGCGGGCGAATACTCACAGCGTCGAGGCAGCAGCGTAGACAAGCTGTAGCCGTCCGTTATGGTACATATAATTGTCATGCTCAAAAGTTCTTCCACTCCGTTAGCCAAGAGCAGGCTTCATGAACTCGATATACGAGGCCGTGTGTTGAGCAAGCAACGTTTGAAGCGTAATTTGTCTCGATAAGGTAGGCAAGACTAAAGCTATATCTCAGTCGCTCTAAGCTATTTTCTATGTAAATGTACTGTAACTGTTATAACTTGTTGACTTACAACCCTTTTCCCCGCAATCCTGCAACATCCACCGCTTCCACGTTCGCGCTGACCATGCCGGTCATCCCTAGTATCGCTCGAGTTGGCCGGTTCTTGAGCTCAATATTTGCACCGGCGGCCGCAATCTTTGGGTTCTCCTGCCTGCTCACCTTCATTTTCATCCTCGAGCAAGACCATCCAGGACCTGGCGCGCTTCAGCAAATAGGATGGCAGTCTTGGGAGCAGGTCTCTCCGGAGTTACGTACTAGTGCAGGCTCAAGACCCCCTTCGGGTTCGGAGGTCTCTGATATTGACCTGTCGAATCCATCGCTGCCTGAAGGTACTGACTGGTGGAATGTCACTTCACCAGACGACAGCATACCTATCGACCCTGTGAGCCTTCCGTTGGACGTATGGGACCCACTCATGCCTCATGATACTGGACGTATGTATCTTCCTTGGCACTTCAAGAATACCCTGATGACTGTTTAGTCCAGTTTCAGAAATCGATGTTCGATTTTGTTACTTCGACATTTTCTCTACCTTCGGCGGAAATGTATGTGGACCCTCTTCCACCAAGGAGCAAGATGCGCTCAAGGGGAAGTGGGTGCAAGTAGACAGGAACTTGAATTATGAAGGGTACATGTATTTGGTGCGTACCTCCACTTCTGTCGTGCCAAGCAGTGTTAACCTGATGGCCCGTAGAACGTATACTATCGTCGTACTCGCCGTCTGGACGTGCCTATGGTAACAGACATTCGTGTCCTGCCGGAAAAGCAAACTCCTTCTCCCTTCGACGGAAATTGGGTAAGAGTCTCGAACTCAGTAAGCCCCCGAGGGCAGAAACTCTACCTGTGGTACTACAGGGGCAAAACGTTGAGCGAGATGACCGCAGCAGAGCGCAGAAACGACCTCATCACGGAGATAGACGTCACATACGGCGATAATAAGCCTTGGTATGGCTTTGAGAAACTTGAGCCGCCTGTTGCACCCAAGGAAGGGAAGAGCGAAAGCGTGTGGCTTACTGTTCGCAAGGGTGTCAAGCGTATGTTAAGATCTATCTAGTGTCCGAATATATCTCACACTATGCTATGCAGCTCCGCCGAAAGCTGGCCCGCTGCATTTCTCCCGTGACGGCAAGTTCAGGATCATGCAAGTCGCAGATCTACACTTCTCCGTCAACCAAGGAGAATGCCGCGATACCGATATCAATCCTTGCACGGATGCCGACAATATGACGCTCACTCTTCTCGATTCCGTAATCGAGAAGGAGAATCCTGACTTAATTGTCTTCACCGGTGATCAACTTAACGGGCAGGGCACATCCTGGGACGCCAAGTCCGTCCTCACAAAGTTTGCGAAGACTGTCACGGACCGTCAGATCCCCTGGGCAGCTATATTCGGCAATCACGACGACGAAGACAACGACTCAAGGCAAGACCAGATCAAGTACATGCAAGCATTGCCCTACAGTCTGGTCCAAGCCGGACCGAAGGATATCCATGGTGTCGGTAATTATGTTCTCAAGGTTTACAGCGCCGATGCGTAGGTACATATATGCTGTTGATATCCCTCTTTCTGATTAGTCGTCCTATGCCTTAGATCCAAAACCCAACTCCTGACGCTCTATTTTCTTGACTCGGGTGCCTATTCGAAGGGCAAATGGGACCCATTCGGGATCCTTCACGCAACAGACTATGACTACATTCATCAGGTGAGAACACGATCAATTGCCTTTACATCTCAAAATAACACGCATACACCTGGTAGGACCAAATCGACTGGTTCCTCGAAGAGTCTTGTATGTATCTCTAACGGCTTGATTCTCCTATCAACACTAATCTTCTGTAGCACGCATCAAGCCAATAGAACGTCCCTTTACCCCGGATGGGGCCACGGACCTCGGTGGCATCTGGAAACGCGATGACCAGCTCACGCCACAAAGCAAACTGGCGAAGCCCAATGCCTTGATGTTCTTCCACATTCCTCTGTACGTCGTCGATCATCGTCTGCGGTTATATCATTCCACTGATAGATCCATACCAGGCCAGAGGCATACTCCAAGGCAGACATCGACCCACGTTCTGGTGCGCTGCTAGACGTAGGCTTGCATGATTTGGAGCCCCATGGAAACTCGAAAACCAACGCCGGCTTTTTCCATAAAGGCGTCCTTCAAGCGATGGAGAGCGACCATCGCGGAGCTGGGAGCTTGCGGGAGGTGAAGGTCATCGCGAATGGACACTGTCATAGTGAGTCCCTACTGGCATCCTTTGTAAACGGTTATCTTGAGGCTGACTTCGTATGTCATCTTAGTCACGGAGAACTGCAGACGCGTCAAGGGTGTATGGAACTGTTTTGGTGGTGGCGGGTGCGTACGTTCCTTTCAGTCATCAAAATATTCCCTTCAATTTCTTTTTCTAGATCGTACTCCGCTTATAGCAAGATTGGCTTCGACAAACGATTCCGTATATACGATATCTCGAATTATGGCGAGACTATACAGACGTGGAAGCACACAGAGCACCAGGATGCATGGAACCTTCAAACCCTGGTTGGCCCTGGTGCGGCGCCACCGTATGAGTCCGATCAATGAACGACGCGCTTCATGTAGATATACCGCTGACTGACCGTGATACCGGCTTTGTGGACGATTGTATTTTATAGACGAAGCCCTCTGGAAGTTTACTTAGGCTTATGTTCTCTTGGATCGTATATGTGTGTATCAAATATTAATGAACAGTACTTCACGCCGGCTCCAAGAGTAAACAGTACGTTTCAAGTGCGTTTGGAGATCCTCAGTCCTCGGTTCCAGGGGATCTCTTGCATGCGAGAAGGTCATGCCCACTTCTCCACATCCGCAGCAATTGGCCCCGTGGGATCGTCCGACGCAGCAAGGTTGCACTGGTGGAAGACGCGCACCTGGTCGGGCTTGAACGCGCCGACCACAGAGTGCATTACTCCGCAGTTGTGGAACAGTACCAAATCGTTATCCTGCCAATCGTGAGGATAGACGAGCTTGAACAGAGAATGAGTAGGCAGGGTATGTCAGAGAATAGTCACTTACGTGGGGGGCGATAGCTGGACGCTGCATCTTGTATACCAGATCACGCACTGTCTGTAAGTCTGTAATATGAGCGCCGTCAGAATACAGGGCATCCTCTCTCCTGGCCCCTTCGGGAAGAGGATCGATAAGAAGCTCCTGAATTCCACAAGCGTGTACTTGAAAATGCAGGTTGCTAGTGACAGGGTTCCTCCAAAGCTATGCGTCAATAAATCGGGGTCAAACTTCGTACATTCTATTCGAATAACGCCGCTTACGAGGGGATAGACCTTGACTTTGGACTCCTCCCATGGTGGCATCTTATCCAGTGGGGTCTCCAGTCCCTCTGTCTCCATACCGAGACCGTTGGACATCGCATGCGCAGTAGCCATCCACACGTAGGGGTGTGGTGCGTACTTGACACGCGATCTCACAGCGAGACTCTTCAGCTCTGGCGGAAGGAGATCAAACATCGTCTTCCCAGATACGAATGCCGTAGTGCCTAAGGGGACCTCAAGCTCATCGTCTGTCCCATCATCATACCGACAGACCTGTTTGGGGCCCTTGGGAGCGGATACCCCATACAGCGTGGTCACCTTCGGCGGAGAGAGGTCGTATAAAGCGGCGTCCATGTGCCATCGGTAGAAGCGAGTTGCGCCATTGGCTTCATCTTCATCGGAGAGTACGTTCCCGTGGAACGCTTTATGAGAAGGATGCTGCAGCTTTATCTCGTCAAATCCTTCATGATCGCGCACGAGACCGTGACCGATGAGCTGGACCTGGGGGACTCGAGGTATCCCCCGAACGTGGGCGTGTATGATGGACTTCTTATCCATCTCACGGTTTCCGTGACCGTAGTTATCGGAGATAGGGTCAAAGGCCCTGGTCAGAGCATACTGCTGTTCAGGCGAAAGATCGACATCGCGGAAGAGTAACGCAGAATACTAGCGGAAAGACCATCATATCAGTTTAGCGGATGACTGTCCAGCACTGACACGTACTTTGTAGAGCAGCTGCTCGATTTCTTTGAATTGTTCTGAAGTCAATATACCCGGATGTACACCTCTGACTTCTCTCCCGAACTCTGAAAAGCTGGCAGCGTCAGCGGAGGGGGGTATGGGTAACGGTACAACTTCTATAGCCATCACTGCGTGAGTGAGTGCTGTCGTCGTCAATTCAGGGGAGGCAGGACGATGGAAACACTAGGGCGGCGTGTCATTATATCCCTGCTCTTATTTAATACAAGAAAGTCAGCTGAGCAAATGATAGAGCTAGCAGCCAGTGATATGGCCCCGAATCTAGTGTATGTCCGGCTTCGAGCGTGATTGGGTCTCGTAGCATACATTATAGAAGCAATAAGCGACTTGAGGCATGGATACCGTTGGTAATAGGGAAAGACTTCGCTATGTAGTCACTGGTAGCTGAGCTGAGTGTAACTCGACTGAAGGACGATCGGGTGAGCCAAGTGGGGTACCAGCGGTCCGACCGATCGATGATCAGCTTTGATCACAGTGTTCGGGGTCCTAGGTTTGCGACGCGAACACCGTGCTCGGTGCGCGATCCTCAACTTGAACTTGAAGCACGTCCGTGCCCAAGTCTTGGATACCCCTGCATCTCTTATACCCACACCATGCACTTCCGTACTTATTTACCTATATTTATTCTCTCTTTCACTAGAGCGGTGTGGTCAGCGACCGTATCAACACGATCCCAGTGTACACCCTTCCACAGCAAATTTCCCGCATCGGACGTGTCCAGCTCCGAAAATTACGCGCCTTTCGTCGTCGTCAGCCCTCCTGGATCATACAGTGTTGATGAAACAGGTCTTCAGCTGTATCTGAAGAAACCTGTTGGTAAAATCACCACGAAAGACGGAGTGAACAATGTGGTAGCGGATGGCGCGACGGTGAACTCGACATTCACTATGTTGTACGTGACGAGTCTTCCTGATCGGGTTCTGCGTCCTGATATCATAAATCTAGGTATGGAAAAGTCACCTTTGAGGTGACCGCTCCCAAAGTGGCAGGAGTCGTTACCGCTGCGATTTTGATTGGTATGCCCCCGTTTCCTCTACCGGTTATCGAATAAGACTTATCATACCGCAGCCAATGAACACGATGAGATTGATGTGGAACTTCTAGGAGGAGACCCGGACCATTGGCAAACAAATATATTTGCCCCCAATCCCAAGGATACGCAGCCGCTTTGGGGCGTTTTCGGCGAGATCGAAGACTTGCATCCTGACACCAGTATCGTCGAGACACATAACTACACCATCGACTGGGACTCGGAACGAATTAAATGGGACGTCGATGGATCCGTCGTCAGAACCATCAAGAAATGTGAGCGTTCACATACATTACTACATGCCGCACTCACTGATGCTTATGCCCGGTCTAACAGCGGACACGAAGATCAATGGCACTCTTCACTATCCATCCCATCCCACACGTATCCAGCTTGGCATCTGGGATGCCAGCAACCCGGTCGGAACGTCGGAGTGGGCTAAAGGACCCATTGATTGGGACAGTGCGCCGAGTAGGATGTCTGCGACATTCAAGAGCGTTACTGTGAAATGCTGATGCCTTCCATGACAAATCTACGGCCGTATCGTTATCTCAGTCTTTTCATTGTAATCGTCATGCAGTCTATCCACTTGTTCATGTTGCCAATCTGGAAGTCAATGAACGAAGCCCTAGCCTATTGTATAAAGCGTCCCGGAGAAACCCTCGTGAGATAAGTCGCATGCAATGTACAAAGTGAGGATAGCGACATACCACACCGGACCTCGTTACTTGGTAGAAGTTTTCGGTTTCGGTTTCGTCTCGTCGTCCTTGCTGATGTGAACCATCAACTTATTAGGGTGATCTGCAACCATTCCCGAATGTCCCTTGTGCCAGTCGTACGAGACAGCGTACGCAAACAACGTTCCGTTGCGATTGAAGCATGTCGCTGATATGGGTCCAGGACAGCGTTCCAATGCTAGTCAGGAAGAATAAGCGTCAGTAAGCTGGTTTTGCATTGCACTGGCAGACAAAGAATGTAGGAACATACCTCCTAGCCGTGCTCGACCTTCGCCATCCCAGAAAGTGATTGTACCGTCGGATCCTGAGGATGACGCCATGTATCATTGATAGAAATAAGTCTTCGACAACAAGACCTACCACTGGTAGAGAAAGTGCCGTACAACGGGTGGAAACTGATATTATTTACCGCATAAATAATTGCGCCGTCTTTCTTCGCAGGAGTTGAATCATGACGTTGACATCTGAAAGTATAATTACTCCTAGATGTTTCCGTAAACGCAGTGAGAACAAAGCTTGACAATGTGTATCTGTGACCACTTACGATTGTCTGGCCTGCTCCACATAGCTGTACGAGCGTATGAGATGTCACGATTTCGAGTTGAGTGTGTAGCCGCATACCGTATCGCTGTACGCCCTCCGGTAGTCCCTACCGCAAATCCCGTTCCGTCGGGGAAACATGAGACGACCCTTGTCTGCCAACTTATCGGAGATAATACTGTCTATTGAGCATGCAAGTCAGTAGCTGACCAGGAATGCGCGCTGCATCGGTACGTGCCTGATACGGAACTGTGGGTTGACGCAGGTCGTACGAAAGTAGATGTCTGCCTGCCGTTCCAACTGCTATGAGCGGATATGCTGCATCCATACTATAGCAACGTTCAGGTAGTTGCACGGTGGCCATAGGCGTTGCGCTTCGGAGGTCCCAGTACTGTAAAGAACGTCATTAACTCATAATAGGGCTGAACACTACTTTACAAGGAGCATACCTTGATCGTCTTGTCCCAACTCCCAGTGACGAGATAGCTGCCATTGGGGGACTCGACCCATCTCACAGCTTTGACAGATTCACTGTGCTGTGCAACCTGCACTGATTGACCGGTGAACATATCGAGCATGCGTGCCGTGTTGTCTGCGCCACCCGAAAACAGTTTGTTGCCATCCTATTCAGTAGAGCCGCGGTGAACGCAGTGGTAACTTCAGCATCTCGCGTCACGTTGATATCTAGAACCTGCCCCTACTTGTTTCCAACATATGTCCAGTATAGGTGCTTGGAGAGTGCATGCCACCTCTCCTGTACTTTGCCCGGGTAAACTGGGATTGATGTTATAGAGTCTGATCTGCGTGAAAATAAGGATAATCGTATGGTTGGGGTTGGGCGTGTGTAGCCGAAATGAGAATTCTGTACCTTATTATCCCAGCTACCGGCCGCCAGATGATTTGACTGCGGTGAGAACGATAGACAGGAGATCGAATCAGACGGGCCGAGTGGTATCTCTGCATCCTTTGCGGTCAATGAAGAGGTAGTCTGCATAATAGAGTTCCTGGCGGTAGTGTGAACGAGCACTATGGATTGACGGAGGAAATGGTTGAGATCAACGTGTCTGGCGGTTACCACTTTGATGGGAGTCAATACTGTGTGGCGTCGGAGCCGCCTGCAATGTGGCCAAAGCTCACGGCCTGTGTGGGGCTAGACCCTATCGCCCTGGCGCTTGCTCCTTCAGAGGGAACCATATGCGCAAGCGATGCATTACATACAGTAGTATAGAGTCTAGGGAAGAGACGACCGGAACTAAACCAGCAGTTTATTACAGTAAGTGTGATGTCTACATATCATTCGATGCAATTGTCCGAACCCACACGTAGCACGGCGTGATGAGCGAGCCATTTGTAGACCAGATATACAAAACGTCTGTGAGCGCAAGCAAATATCGAGACTATGCAGAAGGCGAGGTGGGCGAGGGAAGCTCCTTGTCGGTGATCAGCGAGGGAGATGGCACAGGTGAGGTAGTCGACGACGTCGCACTTGAGCCCGTGAACATCGCTTTGAGTGTCATATCGTTCTTCTTCTGCCTGACGCGCTCCACTTCTTCAGCGCCGCCAGTTAGTTTCAACTTCTTCCCGCTGACGAATCCAGAAAGCTCCGACTGGAACTCATCCGGGCGATTCTTTATCTCCTTCTCCCGGAGTTTTTCATTCGCTGCGATAGCCTTCATACGTCGTTCAGGGTCGACGGACGACCCACGAATCTCCAGTAACACGGTACTAAGCCCGTTGTGACCTTCTTCTGGTGGCGGAGGCTTGAAAGTGCGTCCCTTACCCCGCGCAGAAGACGATCCGCGAAGTGAGATGACCTTTTCGACGTGTCCGTAAACCTCCATCACCGCCTTGTGATCTTCAAGGAGATCGCCGAGTAGTTCCTCCTGATGGCTGAAGAACTGCTGCTCCTCGACGATATTCTGCAACTCTTCCGCCCAGGTCTTCTTCCACATGGGCTTGACGGTCTGCATGTGATCTTTCAAGCTCTCCAGCTCGGCAGCAATAGCGTCGCACTCGGCTTTGATGTTCTTGAGGACCTGAGGACGGGGAGAAATATTGCGCTTGAGGACATCGTCCTTGATCGCCTCGACGGTGTCTTGTAGCTCCTCCATCTTGGTCAAAACGGTTTGACTACGAGCATCCAGCTTGGTCTTGCCATCGTCGATGTAGGCACGTGCACCGCCAACCTTGACGGTGGCTAGTTGGCGGACGTTCTGTGTTTGGGTGCGCAAGCTCTGCATCGCATCCTTCGTCTGCTTCACAAAATCCGTGTATAACTGTCTCATGATTCCCAGGTCGCGGCGCAGATTTTGGACCTCGTCAAACTGGGTCTTCAGATCTGAAACTACCCGAGCCGAGTAGTCCGACATGACAGATGCGCCGGTCATCTGGGGTTGTATCGTCGTACCTGTGAGCTGGGGCAGAATAGGTTCTGGCGTTGTTCGTGGGGTGACATCGTCCTCAGGAATCATGCGCGACAGCCGTCTTGCAACATTACGGAACTGGCGATCTGTAGGCCGGGCTGCTTGAGGAGTACTGTCAGGCAAGGGCTGGCCGATGATCACGGGTGGAGGTAGGGAGTTGCGACGCGTGTTAGAGACTACTGTTCGCAGATCTTTGATGTCTTGTGACAATGCGGTGATCTGCATGTCGATGTGCTGCTTGATCTGATCCAATGCTGGGCACCGCTATTAGCTTCTAGACGGGATCAGCATAATATTGTTGGTACTTACGCTCAACGTTCAACGACAGGAGGCATTTCTCCTTCACCTCATCCATGTCCTCAAGCTCGTACTGGACGCCGCTCGATGGATCACGGATGTAAATCGCGGGAAAATTATCTTGGCCTGGGCTGTATGAGAATTTGTCCACAAACAATACCCGCAAACTGGAATAGGACAGCCCCGGCTCGACCGTGACCTTCTTAACTTCTCTTCCTAGCTGTAAAAACACAGGGAATGGGCCAGTCGGACGATCTTGCGGCGTCGGCGAGCGCTGTGGGCTTTGCGCAGTGGGCGGCGGAGGCAACTCTTTATGTTCCTGAACGACGTGGGCCGGGGAAGGCCCTCTTGCAGGTGTCGTGACGGGTGGTATAGGCTCACTTTCGTCCTCCTCGGCTTCCGCAATCGGTGATGGACCACGGGAACGTTGAGAGCCTTTACTACGGTCTCGCTTCCTAGGAGTAGGCTCATCCTCAGTCTCCTCTGTGAGGACAGCAAGATCTCCGGGGCTTAACGCTGAGGATACGGCCATCGACCGCCGGTTCATCCCTCTCGTTGAGCTACCGGTCATCTTCGATATGTTATAGGTGGAGAATCGCTTAGAAGCCCGGCGTTCTAGGGCATCACTTTGCTTCAGCGCTGCTAGAGAACTTTGTACCGCAGGCGCATCAGGTGGCGGCGAGTCAAGGAAAGATGGCGGTGGCGTAGGTGTGTTAGCGTCATGGGTTGGCTCATGCCCATTAGTTCCTGGTACTTCGTCAACGACAACAGCTGGCGGAGGTGTTGGCACGACGGGCGGAGGTGTGGGTGAAGACACCGGTCGATCAACCAATGAGTACCTCTTGACGTGACTTGGTACTTGAGATATGACAGAAGGCGGGCGTGGAACTGGCGCATGAGGGGTCATCGCCTGTTCCTTCTGGTGATCAGAAGGGACAGCGGAGGCAGATGCTGCACGTGACGGTGGCCGCTGGCCGCTGTCAGACCATTCTCTCCTATGTGGTGTCGAAGCACGATGATGAAGATCGGGTTGTGAAGATGTTGATGAACGTTGATTGATGTCTGGGGCGAAGCCACCGATAAAGGGCTCAGTTGCAGTGGGCATGGGCGGTGGAGGCAAGGGTCCCTGAGGCTGCGGCATGGGTGTCGCTGAAGGAGGCCGACGCGTCGATGCCGTACTACGGCGCGCACCACTATCTGAGTTTAGCAGGGTATCCCGAGCGTGAGAGTGCTCAGACTTTGTGGATACAGTTGATGCAGAAGTATCGCGCCGCGATGAGCGAGATGTACGACTTTCTGGGCGACTTGTCGAGCCCTCTGAGGTGGAAGACCGGTCCTTGGCATCAGAAACGATCCGTCGGTATATCGATTGTTTACCGCGAAGACCTTGAAGGAGCTTCGTTATGATCTTCCTGACATCTGTAAGGTAGATTTCCAACGTTTGTTGAGATGCTTCTTCCGAAAGGCATTGCTCGAGTACTTCTCGTAACTCATCTGGTACAGACAGTAGCTCTCTGGATATAATAACCATTTTATGTGATGGCCGGACAGCATTTCAAGCTCACTCACGACATATCAATCTTGAAGGAGCCAAAGGCAGCCGCCGCGGCATTGAAGTCGTTGCCCAACCTTACGTAGACATCGCTCACATCGTTCTCTGTCTTGGCTCCTTTGCTCCATGCAGTGAGAGTTTCCAACAGTGCTTTAATGGACACCAGTAGTCTCGTTACGGCGGTTTCTATCGCTGGCTGGCTAGAACATCAACAACGTAGCTCATGGATGCACGGAGGAGACATACGTGCTGGTGAGATCGACTCCCTCTTTCTGAACGCGAGCTTTGTCCAGACACGCTAGATCCAACTGTATCCCGGTTTGATGATTGGGTCGACTGCCTTCCATTGGTCGCCATTGTGCCTCAAAGTGTTGAACAGTAGTCGTATTCACTGTCGATGTTATGCGCTTCGCATCAATCTGATATTTTGCCTGCGTAAGTGAGACATAAGTCGCGTAAATTCTGCGTGGCTAGCTCTGGCATACCTCAGATTTGTTTGAGACACTTGACGCCAATTTCGCGAGATAGAAAGAAGGAATAATGGCACTACGACCCGGACACTACGATAGTGGTCCCGAGCAAGCCAGTCTAACGCCCATCACGGTTCGCTGCGTGATGACGTAAGCATCTGAATATAGCCTATTAGACGCTCATGTTCAAGTTCGATCGCCCGTTGAACAGTGAACTTGCATGGGCCCGGTGTTCACCTTGTTCAACTCTGAAGTGTGGCTTAACCATCCGTGAACTTGTTATCTTACGCACGTCTAGCCACTATCACCGACATTTGTACTACTGGCGCACCAAGGCTTAGCATTTCACAGCACTAACTTCCCGACATTGAGCCAGTCCATAGTATCTCAACAAAGCGTTTGCTACTTAACTGGGTTCTATCTTTTCAGCGTAGCTGTGAGTTGTGGACCATACCCCTCGCCCTGAAAAGTGTTATCACACTGTGATGGACAAGTCGCGTGCTGTAAGTACTCGTGCTCTCTCTACGCTTATAGACTGGTCGTATGAATTGTACTAATCAGGCACGTACAGTTTGCGCAGGAGATCCTTGAGATGATCCTAGATCACCTTAGTGACGATAAGAAAAGTCTTGCTAGCTGTTCCCTGGTCTCCAAGAGCTGGCTCTCTCGTAGCAGGAGCCTCCTGTTCTCCACCATGCGTCTCACTGGTGGAAACAAAGCCGAGTCTTTTACAACCTTCCTCTGCGAGTCACCTCACATACGACCACTCGTCAAAAATCTTATCTTGAAGGGTCAGAATCGGGCATTTTACGGTGACATCGGATGGCTCCATATCAGCGTCCAGGCTTTGGCTGACATGGTAGTCAGTCTTCCGCAACTGACCTCTCTCACCCTTGAATTGGTCCAGTTCTTGAGTACGGAAGAAGCTGCTGTGTCGTGCAGTAGTCCCATTCATCTCGATACTTTGGTCATGCGACGAACATCCGCCGGATCCGACCTGGACGACCCATACGATCCAAGGCCCGCCTTTGAGTTGCTGAGCTTGTTCTCTAACATTGATGTTCTCAGTGTGGACAAGATATCGTCCATCGGAGATCATATAGATGACTTCACTACTAAAGAGCAAATCGAGGAGAACATGGTTGCTCTGAAGGACTCGCTCGTTCTCAAAGTCCGGTCTCTAAGACTACGAAGACTATCTCAGTTACCTCCGCTATTCTGGTTGGAATATTTGCAAAACGCCCCTTCCCAGGGTATGCTCACGGACCTCAGCGTTCACGCCGACATAGTCGACGATATCACAAGCTTTGGCTCTCTTATACGCAAGTCTGGAGGTACCTTGACCACTGTCGAGCTCGATTTCACGAAATGCTCAGTGCCAGGTTCTTAGTCTCGTCCCTTGTCTAATGTGCCTATCCCGCTCATTTCTTCTGTTATCTAGGCGTAGTGGACAGTATTCCGGAGCATATTGACCTGACGGTATGCAAACATCTTCAGTCGGTCCATGTCGCGATTGGTGCGACCCCCATGCGGACGTTCCCGAAGCTCTTACGAGACCTACCAACCACTCTACGCCATATAACCCTTGAATTTGAGGTTTCACCCAACCTGACGTCATGGGAGAAGTCGTTCGCTGAGCTCGACTGGCAATCTATGGAATCCTCATGGCTTGCTCTACCCTCTCTGGCAAGCGTAACCTTCGTATTGCAACGTGAGCCAAAAGTCGGTTTCTCCTCAGTCCAAAAGCGCGTCATACAAGGGCGACTCCCTGGCCTAGATCAGAGGGGACTTCTGAATTTCGGATTGGAGGGGTTTCACTCCAATGATGAAGATGAAGAGGACGAGGATACGGAGGATGAGGACTAGAATGATGCAAGCAGAGGAGGGGAGGAACTGGAAGATGAAGATGACAGCTAAGACAAACTAGGTTCTGCCCCAGCGTACGCGTGCTCGGGTTCGATATGACGTGAACGTGATTGCTCTACTGTCAAGCCTGTATTGTATTGGTGTGCCTTTATGGGATTAACGTGCTCGACTGACCTTGTTTTATCTTCGCCAGTAAATTCATTCACAACCCTTTGATACGAAACTTACGCGAACCAAAGTTAAAATTCTAAGAAAATCGCTGAACGAAGATAGAATACAGATGTCGCATTCTCGCCGGCAGGGCATAGTCCTTAGGTTGATGTTTGCAGAAGACCTTTTCCGCCAGATTCCAGTCCTGAAAATGGCTCCTCGTTTATGGCGTTCCTTATATTGATCATCGTGTTCTTGTTGGCTTCCCATATACGCTCGCTGATATCATATTCAGATTCTTCCGCGGCGTTGACTCGTTCGAGAGGCGCAAGACTGTCTCCCGAGCTCCCGACATCGCGCTCTGCAACAATGCGTACAGGAGATGGCGACATGAATTTGAATGGCGTAGGCGGCCTGTCCCGGATGGCAGTCGCCCGTGCACTGTCGGTTGTAGGAAGCGGTACGGGAGAGGTCGCTGCGCGTGGACTGGACACAGGTGAGTCGGGTAGAGGAATTAGCAACGGGTTGATCTGTGCGAAGTCGATGAAGATGGTTGGTTGAAAAGGGGGAGCCTCGTTCGTCATAACGATTGTTTCCCCTTCGGTAAGGATGATACTGGGCCGGAGAGGAGTACCAAGTTCCATAGATTGCTCTGTACCGGTACCACTTCCCAAGAGAGCATCTAGCGCTGCATGACCATCTGAGGTTGACTCTGTGTTTGAGGGGAAAGGAGGTAGCGTAACGTTTGCGACCGCCTCGTGGGGTATAGAGCTCTCTCGAGCACTACGGACTTTCTCATGTTTCGATATCAAAGGGCTGACGAGGGCAACAAACGTGTCCGTCTCTCCAGGGGAGGTCATTTCCGCGACTCCGTGCTCCGCTAATGCACATCGCAACTCCAATATCTCGGCTGCGAATGCGGATTCACGCCGAGTCGTCATGAGCTTGAACTCTTCGAACTCGGAACGCAAAGCAGCGATTTCGTCGAGTCCAATATGACTGCTCGAAGCCTGAACCGCTTCTTCCTTGTGTAAGGCGGCTACGACCGTGTCAGTAGTAGTTCCCTACCCGACGGCTCAGTGTGTACATTACACTTAGTCAAAAGGAAAGGACGTACTTCTGACTCGGTGGTAAGGTTCTCTCGCCACTTTTCTCGTCGTTGGTGTAGCAACTCAATTTCCTTTCCCAAACGTTGCACCTCCTCGCCGAAGCCCACTAAGCTTGTGGCAGCACTGAGATGCGAATGTGCATGTGGCCCGCTATGATGGGTCTCGTTATAGTTTGGGTGCCTATTCGGTGTTCCAGGAATACGAGGGGTCATAGTATACGGAGACGGACTATCATGTCTCGAGTACGGCGGCAGGTTGGGTGACGGCGGCGATGGAGACGATGGCTGAGCTACGACAGGGTTAGGCATGTGTACGCCCGATAATCTTTCCTCATGAATGCCAGAAGGGTGCGACTGATGCCGTATCATCCGTTTATCGTCTGAAGCAGAAGGCGTCTTACGAGATTTGCCTAGCTGGTTACACAACAGATTTTCAGTCCCATAACACCAAAGTCTTATAATCATAAGCACTGACCCGGGTTAGCAGCCTCCTATTCTCGACCTCAAGCTCTCGGTTGGTGGTCTTGGCCAAGTTGAGAGTACGAGCGGTTTCCTCAGGCGCAAAGTAGTCAGGTGCAAGTCGTTTGTCGGGGGGTTTCGCCTCATGACCGTGCATCCCTGATAGTAAGGCGCCATGATCGGCATGTGCTGCACAGGCTTGTAACTCCGCATCACGTCTCGCAAGCTGTGCACGCAAACATACAATCTCGAATTCAGCGCTATCGTGTGTCTTCGCATGAGATACTCGTTCCTGCTCTAATTCGGCCCTGAGCGCATTCACGATGGACGGCTCGAAATATTGTGGCTCCATGGATGTAGCACAATCAGTTCGGGATTGTAGAGTATCTTGGAGTGGTTCTAGACGACAATGAACATGACTTTCTTGAGCTCATATGTGTGGGCAATCGGAGACCAACCGAGAGAATGGGGCAGCCGTACACGAGAGTACGGCCACAAAGAGTAGTCATTGGAGACCTCCACTGAGGCAGATAAGATACATAAGTGAAGATGGTGACTACGCAGATACTCAACTCCCCCGGAAACCATGAGCGGATACCCACCTTTCTCGATTAGAGCCAGTACGGCTTCCTGCAGCTCATCTCTTTCTTCTTCAATTTTCTGCGTATATTCGGCCAGCCCGTTCAGTTTTGTGTTCATCAAAGCTTTCGCTTCGCGTTCAGTAGCAATCTCTCGCGCATGCGTGTACTGCAATGTTTCCATTGCATCGAGTGCTGATGACAGTCGAGCTTGCAATTGTGAGCACTTGGCGATCTGCGCTTGCAATTGCAGCTGCAATGCGGTAATCTGGCAGATCCAGGACCTGTTCAATTCGGAGACTGAATGACAAACATGGCCTCGTACCTTTTCTTGAAGCTGATCCGCGGAACTATTACCCATTTCCTCCATATAGGGGGCCTAGTTGGCCGTAAGTTATTGAAGAGGGGTCGAACGTTGAAGAGCCGAGGGGAGCCGTCAAACAATTCCCGATAATATTTCAGACAAAGCGGCTAGATATCAGGACAATCAAGAAGCAACACTTTAATAGCATACCAAGCGGGACAGGTTATACGAGCACTGGGGTGAGATGAAAGCTGCGGTTCAGTGGCTCGTTCGTGAGCGTCTCGGCGCTCGCGGAAGGAAACCAAATAACGCGCAAACAACGCGTCTCGTACCGTCTACTATGAGCACTTGAGTGAGGTTGGTAAGAGCACATACGCACAGCAGTATTATTGACAATAGACTGAGATAACTAATACCTTAAGCAGATGGCTGGTTTTTGTCGTGTCCTGTTGCCTAGTATTTTGGGTTGTTGTGGTATCAAGTCCGTACACCCGTCGTCGTACTCGAATTCCACCCGCCCCCACTATTGTATGTCGCACAAATTGACCCGCTCGCAGAGGTGCGATCCCGCACGTTGTTGTTGTACAACATGCGCGTACCACTCGCCATCGTGCTCTCCCGAGGCCCTTATTGTCAGACCGCCCAGTCTCATGACTCTCCGACTTCGCCAAGTCATACTTCTATTTAAGCACTGCTCTGTTTTGTATATATACCATGTTCGTGCTGACAATGTTCTTTCTCCATCCTCCATCTCGCTTTTCTCCCAGACTATACCGCGCTAGAGGTCAGAATCTTCCGGCTCGCTGGTCCTGTGTGAAGCAGCCTGACGAAACATTGTGTACCGAAGGCTTGCCCAGATCCAGAAACTCATTCAGTGGTAATTGTTCCGAGCACGAGACACTCTGGTATTACCTGAGAGCTTTTGTTCGCCAAAGTCTTCCACTTACAACTCGAACAAGGGGCGCCAGAGCGAAGCGTGGCGCCACTTGTAATACAATAGATGGCATGTAACGATGTCACGATCCCCCTTACACGGGCTCCCTCTCTCGGGCGAGGTCTGGTAGAACAACTCACTTCGCCTAATTATATCTTCTTAGAGACATCGATGGACTTATCCGAGGACGTACGATCCCTGTCGACATCAATAGTAGAATAAGTATTAGCTATCACAACAAACTAAGAGCCTAAAGCGTACGTCAGCTCTTTCTTCTTCTTTGTTGTTGATAGGACGTAGCTGAAATTTTCATGAGTCGCCACCGATGCGCTTGCGGAAGATGACGGTCCCAGAACCTCTTTCAACAAAATCTCCCTATCACTATCGCGGCACTGTATTCCGATTTGCGTCTTCCCGCTATTGGTAAATGTGACACGAGCAAATGCCATCGGCCTTACCATGATAACGGAGGCGCAGTTAACTGCAGGTTCCTAGAATGATATTGGTAAGGAGCTAACAATGGCGGATCGTGGCGTATAGGTAGCTTACAAGGGCATCTCGTACATCCTCGGATGTTAGCGTATGTGCCTCAGAGTAAATCTTATTGAGGTGCTGATAGGCCGAGCTGCGCTGCACCGCGTCACTCACTTCGAGCTCTCTAGCTCGAGTGGCATTTCCAGCTGACCAGTCACTAGGCATGGCGGATGCAATATAATTCCAGATCACGTTTGGGTCGCCCGTTTGATAAACACCTGCACCACTGTGGAACAGAAACTTGAGTGGCGGCAGCAATAAGAGCGAGGGATGAGAGTACGTACGACACCATACGCGACAAAGCGCAGTAGAAGCACAAAACGCGCTGCATACTCTCTCTGTTAGAGGAGAAACACACTGGGCGAAGACAATGAACAAGACTTACAAAGTCATTTGAGTTTACGAGATCTACGTCGGTCAGGAAAGCGAGATCGATACCAAGCAAGCTCATGCGACGGGCCATGCGTATAGGGTCAGAGACTTCAGATACGGTCAATCAGTATGGCTCGGCACCCAAGACAGGGTGGGACGTACGACTGACGGCGTATCTGTCATCCTCATGTTCTATTTTCTCGCCAATTGCGTGCGGAATGCCCGCAGTAGCGACAATGACCAAACGCATAGCTCCGGTACGCCATCCCATATCTGGACCCAGTGCTTCCCCCAAGCCCACGTTGAATGCGCAAGATTTGCTTCGGCGGCCGTCTACCTCGACACCGTCAAGGTCTGCCTCAAAGCGATTGAGGCTGCTCGTGAATGCATTCCTCTCCAGCTCAAACCCACCCCCGTCGTTCTCTCGTGTGACGACAAGAGCGGCACGGAATGCACGAGTGCGAAAGGCTTGCGAAATTTCGAATTCACGGAGCGCAGACTTGATCGCGGAAAAAGTTGACGAAAGGAAGGCACCATGTCCAGCTGTGACGTCGAGAACGAAGGCAATATCTCTGAACGGATGTCAGATAAAGTGTCGTGTCTCTGCAAGATAGAAATGACTGACAATAATTTGTATCGTAATTCAGGACCCTCATTGCTCTCAACGTCCGATGCATTGTCAGAGAGGTCTGCCTCGTCGAACTCTAGAGGCGGTCCACTATCTTCATCGTCACTTATTGTGGTATTAGAGCCCATCTCTTCCTGAGGGAACAGTGGCGCATCGCCACGCAATATAGTCTAAGAGAAACAATAAATCAAATCATATAATGGCATGCATCAGAGGGTGAACTAACGTCGACTTTCCATGAGAACTTTTTGGTACCGTCATCAAAGCCGACATTGATATGAGCACTAGTGGCAGATACTCCCCGCCGTTGAATTTCGAGGCTGGCATCTATTTATTAAGGTCAAAACGCAGGGCCAAGAGAACGTTGCGACATACGAGAATGTATTTTCATATCCCGCTGAGTATAGCGTGATAATGTAGCTTGACGCAAATAAATGTGTCGTATTGGACTGTCCAGAGGGCACCAAAACGGCTCTTTCAAAGTTTTCAGATTCGTTCTCTGGCTCGATAATGATATCTACGGCGCCGTCATTGCGAAAGGTGACAACACAGTTTGGCTTCGAACCACCGTCATCCATATCCACGGAAGGCATAGGAGACTCGGGATCTACGATGCGGATTGCTGGGATCGATATTCCTGCAACGAGGGGTGCTGAAGGTTAAAGAGTACGCTCGGCAGGATACTATTGCGAAGGTCGTAGAACTAGCACTTTTGTAGCGTTCATTCTCAGATTGACGCGCTGTCTCATGCCTTCCATAATGGAGCAAATGTGATTTCCAACAATCAGCTCAGGCCTTGTGTCAAATGATACCGTGATTGAAAACGTACCAGTACCGCAATCGTAGCGATTGTATTCGGATACAGGATGTGGACAGGAAGCAGAGTAGCACAACAGTTGCCACAGTCGGAGGCAGCGCTGATGTAAGCATCAATATTAAGAAAGGGTCTCAGATTCCCACGCCTTGATTGGCTGCCTACTCTACCCGACCGTTCCGACTGCGGGAAATTGGCAGTGTCAACACCAAGTCAAGCCTTTGTTCACTCTATGTTCACTCCACGCTATGGGATGCTCATATGCATGGAACCCATGTCAGCACACATGCATGCTTCTAAGATGTGCTCCCTAAGCTCATATGTACTTGTTCGACACCCATGAAGAGCTCCCCGAATTTGTGAAGCCTTTCATCCGAGTGCGACCATAGATCCCGGCAACATTGGACAAGATCGGTATCCGCAGCTAATTCACGCATATTTTGACCCAATCCGATAGAACATAACGTACGTCGACGCGCTTCCTAACATTTCAACCCAACGTGAAGCAGTATTCACGAACGCGGTGATAACGCGAAACACAGACGGATACCTCGCCGAGTCGAAGGTTAGTATTGAACTGTCCTACCTTATTCCTCTAGATCTCAGTGCCATAAAATTGTACCAGGTTATGCTCTCTTTAGCACATTTCATCCGCATGCTGCGCTACACACTGCATATCGTGACGCGGTGTTTCTCAGGAACAAAGCAAGCTGTGCTCGCATGCATTCGACTAGGACTCCCTCTACTATCTCAAGACTCAGCTACGCATCAGACTCATGGGCAGCAGAGAACTTGCGATGGTACGAGGGTGATGGATGCGCCTATGCCTGTACATCTGTCCGACATGGGTGCTTGTGATGGTATTATTGCGGAAAGCCGTGATCCTGGCCACGTTCCTTTTCCCATAGCTCAAGGTGCGAATCCGAGTGATCTCATGCTCGCAGAAGAGGGGATGGCCGCTTGTCCTGGAGCTTCGCTTTCTGGTCGAATATCAGAAGAGAAACCCGAGGTGTCCTCTGAAGATGTGGATCAGCCAGATGTTGGACCGGGTTCTGCGTTGGACCTATACCTAGAGCAGCGTAAAAGCGAGCTTATAGTGTGAGTACCTAGTACACTCATCGTTCTACTTAGCTGGTGGAATCACGACTCTGATGTACTTATTTAGACAGAGGGATGTAGGATTTTCTTTTGCGGCGTTTGAGACTGAGCACCGGATCGAACATCCACCCATCTCAGGGTACGCTCACTCTTTGATATAGATGCGTCACCAACTTGACTTACGCCACACTTACTGGTACTGTAGTTGGCACTCATACATTCATCCAAAGGGCTGGATTTATTACTACAAACAACCCAGCGCGGATCGCACCGCACGATATGCCACACAAGCGCACCTCCATGAACCATCTATCCTCGCGGAAACAAATCGAGTTGTCGAGATCCTGGACATGATGTTACGTGCCAGACCCCACCCCTCCATCGGCGGAACGGCAATTGAGGTAGTCATAGACCGATTGGGCGAAGGAAGTTTCAAGTACTATATGGTAAATCACACCTCCAATTGTCTCTTTCACCCAGAAAAAACAGACCATAGCACTCTTGCACATCCCAGCATGGTTGTGCAGTCGAAACAGCACCTACGTAAGCATCAATTGTTTCCAACTCTGCGAGCCATGTGTGGCCTACTAAACATGCGCAGAGGTCGCGATCGATGTCCAATATTGGAAACACGTAGAGCTATTTCCGCAAGGGAAGACGCTTCATGAAGCTTTCTGGCAAGAGCTCAAAGGACTTCTCATACACGGCGCCATTGGTGAGTCTTACGGTCTCACAGTGTGTCTCAACCTCATATAGCTCTATCAGACACTACTGGTGACCCCGATTCCATGTATCCTTACAAAAGCGACAGGATGAAAGATTTACTGGACATCGTTGAAACGATGGAATGTACGTACAAACTTTGATTGCACTCTGAGACGTTTTAACGGAATTTTACACTACAGCGTCATGGTCCGAGAGACGTACCAACGCGACCGACTATGTTATTAGTGCCGCTGCTTCCCTCATGAGCGTGTTTTGTAAGTTTCGACAATTCTTGCGAAGGCTAGAATTTATTCCTTCCCTTCATAGTGGCGAAACGTGCTATCCATCGCTACGCTCAGCCCAATCCCAAACTCGCTCGCGACCAACGTGAGATTTTTGAATCACAAGATGAACATGCTGCGATACACCATTATTGGGCCGACACCAGCCGGATCGAATACTTCCTGTCAGTCATAATGTTCTTTGCTCCAAGGGTATACTTCAAGGTGTTCCGCAATACGAATGACAACCTGTTAACACACGAGGAGTGGGTACCTGTGTTCGACGGACTGAAGGACGACTGGCAACAAGTGGCCATCAATGTGCGTAGTTCTGCCTTAATATCCTCGGGGTTGAAGCTCATGCACAGCAATGTATATTAGGCTGCTGTATTGATGAACGCCAATATCGCGTTCCTCGCTATCCCCGGCATCCCAATTCGCGATGACGGTATCCTCATCCCTATCCAAGTCATTTGTCAGCTCTCGATTTTGCTCTCGCTGATGAGTATGATAACTGGTCTCGTGCTCATCAAGCAGAACGCGGTGACTGAAGGGAAAGTACACTCAGGTTTCGTACGTTCTTTTCATTTGCATATCACTTGACAGCGGATCTTACTTATCTTTAGTTCCGGTTCGTCACGGCATGGAGAGATGAGGATATAGGCTTGTACGCTGCAGCGTTCATGTTTAGCATTCCTTACGTGCTCCTCATTTGGAGCACGGTGTCCTTCCTTGCTTCGCTCGGGCTGCTTGCATTCGAGCATCATGGGACGTGGCAGAGGACCTCCCTCGCTGTGACTTGGTCGATAACCATCATCATTGGGCTGTGGGGCATCTTTGCCAGGAAGTCATTCGCTGCATACCGGGATTTTATCTTCTTCAACCCGGTGAAGCGTATTTTAGGGGGGAGACAGTAGTATGTTAGTTTCGAGACTTGTCATCCTCTCATTCTCTCGTGTCTATTGTCACGAATATACCGTTAATGATGATAGACCGAGAATGGGGACTTTATCCTAGGAGTCCTCGGCACAGAATCTCTCTTGCGTCCATCGGATTGCTTTTCACTTAGAATCAAGCAATCCGGTAAAGATCGTTCCTTGCCGTAAGCTGGTCAACCACGGTCGTGGTTAAGTTGTGGTGCATATGTGCTGGGGAATCGTTTGTCGTAGAGGCTAGATTCTTAGCTAGAATGACTTTGCGCGTCGTACGTTATAACGTCGTCTACTTCAATACGTTTAATATGTATGCTGCAAGCATCCTATAACCACACTTTCACTTCGTAATTGCGCATAAGGACGAAAAGCTCAAATAAACAACAGTGCAAACACGTTAGGATTCTCTGCAACAGGAAAGAATAGCGGCAAGTCTATGTGAAAAAGTGATACGATAGTAGTAGGCGACAACATGGTATGATGATCCAATGCAGGGAAAGATGGGGCGGAGGAAGAAATAGTACATACAAACCAGCACTCATACCCGTGATACAACTAGACGTCTACGCACCAGGCAGGAACGCCGTCAAGCCGGCGGCCTGTACCTTGGCTGGATTTTGCGCATTCAAGAGGGTGATGAGCTGGATGAGCTCTGCGCGGATCTCATCGCCAACCTGGTCCGGGCCGTTGGGGTCGAGGACAACAGCGAAGACGTGAAGGAGCTTGTCAAGGTAGGGCTCGAGCACCTGGGGCTGGCGCTTGAATAGCTCAAAGAGCGCGCGGAAGAGCGGCCGGTTCTCGAGGTAATCTTGCTGCAAGGGCAGTGCGTTGATGAGCGTGGGCAGGACTGAGTCGAGAGGTACAGCGGCCATGTTCTTGTAGATCATGCGCGAAACCGCGCCGACGGCATTGTCACGCGCGTTCAGACGTGCAGTCGGTGAGTCAGCAGGGACCTGGAACAGTGGGTGCAAGGCAGCGAGGAGGTGGAGATATTGGGGGGAAAGGTCGGCGTCAGAGTGCTCGACGAGGAGACCGGACGCGAACGCAGCGTTGGTCAGCACCTCCGCGTCTGGGTCGGAGAGGGCGCGGTGGAAAAGCTCGAGAAGAGGCTGAGTCTGTGGCGTGACAGCCGACTTCATGCCTGCGATAATCTCAGACAGAGCACCAATGGCAGAAGACCGCTCGCTCAAGGAACGCTGCTTTTTCTGTGACAAGTCATGAGCAACACAGACCTAAATTGAGCGTTGAAGGGTAACTCACGTAATATTTCGCGATGAGAGCGAAGAATGTTGGGAACGCCGACGCGAAGTCTTGACCAAGAGCATTCGCGAGTGCTGCGACGACGTCGCCTGCGGACGAGACGAGGATTGAGTCATACTCTGCGGCTTCTTCAGGGGTCTCCTCATCCTCCTCTTGATCCGGGTCCTGTTGGCACATCGCCTTGCCGTCGAGAACTTGAACGGCGATGTTGGCAATTTCCTCAACCCCTTGGTTGTCATCAGTATTTAAAACATGAGCTAGCTTCCGATCGACTTACTGCCTTCGAGGAAGCCGGGACCGACGTCATTGATGGTCTCAGCGAGGTCGACGCACAGACCGGCAACAACTTTCCTGGAAGATGAGGTATGTCAGCGATTGTTCAGACGGTAGTGCTCAGATTAATAGTCAGATTATGAATCGCTTTGGTCTCTTGTACCCCTTTGGGGCATCGAAGTGAGCTGAGTTTACGATATTCTCTCATCACGGTATTCCGAGAATCATGGGATGATAGGATAGTCGTAGACTCACTTGTTATCCTCGGTCTCGTACATCTCCAGCAGCGCAGGGAGAACGTGGTTGATCAGCTCCTTAACACGAGGGTCCAGTGGCACCTGGACGGTCTTGCCGGGCTGCCACTCCTGAGGGCTGCTGAGAGCGTAGAACGTGCGTATTATGCCGAGGAGAGAGTCGCATGCAGACTTGCGGATGCCGTCATAGTAGTGGCTGAGCTGGGCGATGAGCTCGATCGTGCATTGTTCGACGTAGGGCAGGAAGTGTCCCTTGGTGGACGCGAACAGTCCGCCAATAGTGTCGGCAGCGATCTCTTTCTCGATGCAAATTGTGCTGTTGACGTCGAGAATCTTGTCGAGGTCAACAGTGAGCTCTTCGTCGGAGCCATCCACGCTGATAGCAGTCGCGGGGCTCGAGCCAGTAGCAAAGCTAACAGTATCCGTAACTAGTCGCAATCAGTACGTAGATTCTGTAAGCGCATAATGTCAGCACTTACTTTCTTCCTCTCCGTGCTCGGCCTGCTTAAGGCTGCTGAGCAATGAAGCAACGACATCACCGAGGTAAGGTGCGAACTCCTCCTCGAACACACGCGCCATAACGCCGAAGAAAAGGAAGCTGCACTCGCGCAGACGAGCACTGTTGAGAATGATGCCCTCAGCAGCGTGCTTCATCATGGGCGCAAAGTATGGGCGGAAGACCTCCTTGCCGACCGCCTCAGCAAACGTGCCAATTGCGTCCATAGTGATACCACGAAGCTCCTGCTCCTCACCCTCGCCGGTCAGCGAGAGGAAACGCTCGAAGTGCACCATCGTTGGCTGGAAGTATGGCAAGAATTGGTCGCGCGACGCATGCGCAGCACTGCCGATCGCGCCAATGATGACCTGCTTGAAAGAGCTGGGTGTCGTCTCGAGGAGGCCAGCGAGACGCGACATAATGGGCTGCAAGTACTCGTTGATGGCGCTGCCCAAGATCTCGAGGAGCGCATCGAGGGCTGTGCATGCTGCACGCTGGGTAGCAGAGTCGTTGACAAGCTCTAACAACGTCTACACACGGCTTAGGTCAGAAACGACAAAGTAGTCCGGAAGGCTGGTGGGTACTTACAGGGATGAGGATAGCGTGTTTACCCACGCACTCTTCCTCAAGCCACTCGCACAGGCAGCTGATGGAAACACAAGTTGCCTTGCGTACGCTGGCGTCTTGGTCCCGGAGACCGGATTCAATGAAAGGCCATATCTGGCTCATCAAGGGCGTCATGTACTCGCTGCATCCCTCGACAGCGACACCCAGAGCAAGTATAGCACCACGGCGGCTGTTGGGATCCACAGAGTTGAAGTATTGACGGATCAATTGGCTCAGAGGTGGGAAAACTTGCGACGGCGGCAAGTTCGTCGCGAGGCCGTCGATGATCCGCAGGGCAGACTGTCATGGGGTGTCATGAGTACGTAAAGTCTGGCTGATAACCAAAATGTTCACTCACGCGACAGGCAGCATCGTCGTCGGCGTCTTCTGGCTCGTCTTCTGTGGTAATGGGCATGAGGCCCTCCAAGATTGCAGCCGCGAGATTGTGGCTTTGAATTTTGGTCTTTTTGCTGTATGTCGTCTTAGCTTGCGAAATGACACAGCAGAGAGGGATGAAGCTTACTATTGCACGGTCCAGCCGAGCGCATTGAGTGCGAGTACACGTAGCTCCATATCGTAGTTGCGGTTTGCACCACATTGGAGGAGGAATTGAGCGAGTTGGGGAATGTGTTGTCCGAGGAGAGGGATTTCCTGCGGAACCAAGCATCAAACTCGTGTCTCTGCACGTGTGATGAGTTTGTAACGCACGAGGATGAGGAGAGTCTCGAAGACGTCAAACAGCTGGCGAGCACCAGTCTCGTTGCTGGCCTCTACACACTGACCGATAACATTGATCATAGATGGAAGGAGTTGCTGGAAGGCTTTCTGCAGTAACGTTAGGTAACATGACGGTGTTTGAAGCTTAAGACGTACAATCTCGGCCTTGTCGCTCAACTCGATGTACTGCGCAACAACCCCAAGCGCACGGACGGTTGTAACGCGCACCTCTAGGCTCTCCGGATCCGCCACGAGAACCTCAAAAAGTTTGAAGAGCTTGATGATCTCATTTTCGAAGCCATCGACGATGTTCTCGAGTACGGTGTAAAGAATGTAGACGGCGACCTCCCGATGGGTCACATTGGGCGAACGGCAAGTCTGCTCGAGGAAGGGAAGGAGGTCGTTCCATTGGTCGAGAGGCACTTCGACACTTGCGATCGCAGCAATCACGCGTGCGGTAGAGTGACGAACAAGGTTACTAGAAGCAAAAAGGAAAGTTAACTTGCGTGTGGCGGCGGGTAAGCAGATACAAGAACGTACTTTGATTCCTCAAGAATCAATCTCGGCAAGTTGGCCTTAATCTCTTCCCGTTGTTGTTGGGGGACTTGAAGCCACAGGTCGCCAGTTTGAGAGGAAATGCGCTTGCGGAGTTCGACTGCAGCGAGTTGCCGTACCTAACTCGCAGGGACTGGGTTAAGGGTGGACGCGACGTGATTGGAGGGACTAACCGCTTGCTCTGGGGATTGAGCGATGACAGTGGCAAGTGCGGGAATAATGTCAGGGTTCTTGTAGTACTCTTTGTTCAGTTGGGCCGTCGCCTGAGCTGTAGCGTGAACAGACAGTCTCCGACTAGTAGAGATCGATGCGCACCGCTTTCAGCTGGATAGTGTCATTTGACGTCGATGCCACTAGAAGGCCATGAACCCTTTCAACAAACTGCGTCTGCAGTATCAATGTAGGCATCTTCAGTACTGATCCCAATCGCGAATGGGTTAAGTACGTACGTCCATGGCTGTAAATCGTGAAGGTCGTGAGCAAAGTGCGAAGCGTTTTGAACTGTGGGCGCCAACAAAATTTTGGCTGAGTTTCAAGCACGTGGTAGCCATCAATGATGGCATTGTCCCAAATTTAGGTGAATAGCATTTACCGAGAAGTGAGCCAAAACTCTCTATATTGTGTCATAAATGAGTCAATTTGATATGCACGCCCGGTTCAATTACCAGCGCCACAAGATTTCCTCCGAAATTGCCTGTCGGGTGTCGTCGCACCCGTCGCGTCTTTGACCCAACATCCACCCCATTCCTTGACCACCCAGGAGTGTGATTCCAGCTTCCTGTAACTGGGACGTGTTGTGACCACGCCGTTCACTGTATGTATTACCAGACTACAGCCATTGTCTAATCTGAAAGTGCCTTCGCATGACGATCTAGGCTCTGGTCATTCTAGCGGATACGCCTGGTCCGGACTTGACTCCTCCATATCCGTCGAGGAGGAGATAAAGCAAAACTTCGTCCTAGTCCTCTACCGTCATGTCTGCGCTACGCTTCGTCGCGCGTAACCCGCTCACCAGAGGGCTTCGCGCCGACCTGTTGTCGTCTCTCCGGCGAAACGCTTCGACGTCCTCGTTGCGACCGACTAACCCCCTTCGGACTGCTGTATATGCCGGTGTCTTTGCTGTATCTACGGGTCTGCTTGCCGTCTACTACTTTGACTCGCGTTCCTCCATACATCGCTATGTTCTGACCCCGCTGGTAAGAAACCTACTGGATCCTGAACAAGGACATAAGCTCGCAGTAATGGCGCTACGGAGCGGTCTCGCTGCTCGGGATACACAGTGGGATGATAAAATCCTGGAATGCGAGGTAAGCTGTTAGAAAATCTAGACATGAGTCCATTACCAAAGGTCCGGTCTAGCTTTGGGATGGTATAACGACCACAAATCCAGTCGGCGTTGCGGCAGGGTTCGACAAACATGGGGAGGCAATCGACGGTATGTCACTACGTTTAAGCAGCAAGCTATTCGTGCAATTAACGCGTTCCAGGATTGTTCAATCTTGGCTTCAACTGGGTTGAAATTGGAAGCGTTACACCAAAGCCCCAGGTGCATGTCGCTTCCCTCCTGATGTTTCGTGCAGCAGCCCCGTGTCGGATGTTGACTAACTTCAGTGTGCCCCTAGCCTGGAAACCCAAAACCTCGGATGTTTCGTCTCACTTCCGACGGTGCCGTGATTAACCGCTATGGGTTCCCTTCCGAAGGGCATGCGGTGGTCCTCAGCCGTCTCAAAGACCGCGTTCCATGGTTCTTCAAGGAGGAAGAGAACGTGTCTGCTTCGTTCAAACAAGGCAAACTGCTGGTAGTCAACCTGGGCAAGAACAAAACATCACCACCCGACTCAATTGCAGACTTCGTTACCGGTGTGCAGACCTTTGCGCCCTATGCCGATGTTCTTGTGGTGAACGTGTCTAGTCCCAATACTCCCGGTCTCAGGTTTGTCCGCCAGAGCCCGGCTGTACTACCGTACTGACCGTCTCTTAGAGGCATGCAAACTCGCTCTTTGTTACAGGAACTTCTCTCTGGCGTGGTCAAAGCTCGAGACGAGGTCTCCGTTAACCGCAAACCGAAACTGGTCCTGAAAATTGCTCCCGACCTCACGGCAGATGAGATTGCTGACATAGCAGCTGCTGTGCGCACCACTGGTGTAGACGGGGTAATCGTCAGCAACACAACCATCAAGCGTCCCTCAAACCTCACGGATCGTGCGTATTCCCTCCTTTCTCAGTCAAACGACCGGCACCTGACGAGACATTCCGCAGTCAACCAATATGAAGTTGGCGGACTGTCCGGCACACCTCTCAAGCCATATTCGCTCGCCGCTGTCAAAGCCCTACGGCCACTCCTTCCTGCGTCGATCCCTATCTTCGGATGTGGTGGGATCAGTACGGGCGAAGACGCTCTCGAATACGCACGTGCAGGCGCCACGGCCGTCCAACTCTACACCAGCTTCGGATTTGAGGGGGTTGGGACGTGCCGACGCATCAAGGACGAAATCACAGATACGCTGAAAAAGGAAGGCACGACGTGGGCGGAGGTCGTGCGCAAGGCGGTCCAGGAGAAGAGTTTGAAGGAGGTTGAGCCGGTGAGGCCGGGCGAGGGTTCTGTGGCGCAGTTGATTGCGGAAGCGGAAGAGCTAAAGGCGTTAGTAGATAGGTTGGGCGAGAGCCTGGCGTAGTAGGTAGCCTTTGCGCGCGCAAGGCTCAGGGTGTGGCCGATAGCGTTTTCCGTGTAGCTGCGTGAGTTTGGCATCATTAGAGTGTTACTTCTGATGACAGTGCACTTACCATGTCAACTTCCAGGCTCTTTGCAGAATAACAGAGTTCATCGTCATCAGGGACATCGGGTATCTTGAGTGAGAGGCATGACTCGTATCCAGGCTCTCTTGCCAAAGGGACATGCATCCGTGTGGCCGATGCGGCACATTGTGGCATGCACGATATGCTATATAAGGCTCAAGGTAAGTTTATGCTGTTCGCTTTTTTCATACTCTCCAACAACCTCGTAGTCTTCCAAGGCAGAAAGTACATTTTGCTCTGCTAAAACATAAGGTGCGTTTGTTTATGTGTAGGCCTCTCGTCGTGATCTTAACAGTCATTAGCTAGCCTAGACAATCATGTCAATTGTCCCACTCGACTTCTCAGGTTTAATCTCCTTTGATAATGACGAACCTTTGGCTGGCGCTTCGTATTACCTACAAGATGAGGACGACAGACCAACGTTGCTCGCTTTCTCTCTCGTTTGTTCCTCTTTCCGGGCCGCTGCACTCCCTTTGCTCTTCCGCAACACCCGCGTTTGGCTCAGACCGAGGCGCAAGCCTGATCTCTACATCAGATCCTTTATATCATTTCTATCCTCACACCAACATATCGCGCGGCTGATCAAAGAGCTCACGATCGCAGGCACCACGGACGGGCAGAAGGGCAAAGCGGAGTCGACGCGTGTCAAAATATCAGACGTGGGCAAGCTCATGGCGCAGTTGTCTGCATTGCAAACACTCGTATTCGAGGGCGTGTGGCTCTCGCACGACTTGCAGGCACAAGTGACGCGCCGCTCAGGGCTTGGGCATGCACGGCTCAAGGAGTTGCGGCTCGTGCAGATGGACTCGCTGATGCGGCCTGAGGCCTTGTTCCATTTACTGGTCGGCGGCGCATTTGCAAGCATTGATGGCTTATGCGTGCGCGAGATGGGCAAACTTGTGGGCGCGAAGGCTGACGAAATGGAGCCGAGCAGGTCGAAGGACCATAAGTTGCAGGTTGGCGTGCTGCTGCTGAGAGATGTAGATTGGTCTATGGTTGGCTATTTGTGGGCGATTTCGAGGCCTTCTGCGCTGGTGATGGAGGTGGAGTGTAAGGGACCGAGCGATGCGAAGTCGCTGGGCAAGTGGTTATCTTTTCCAGCAGTGGGTGAGCAGGTGTGTGATTTAACGGTCAATTTTGCAACGGGGCTGCGCGAGCATGCAAATAGCGGTTGTACACAGAGAATAGGTGCGCTCAAAAGGACCTGTCGAGACAGATGGATGGCTGATATTTTACGACGCAGATATTTTGGACCTGAACATATGGAAATGCACCGCGCTGAAGTCTCTGCGAGCCACCATATACCTGATCGACGGTTCAACTATCGCACCTGATGTCAATGACCGAGCATGGGACATCCTGTGTATGCTCCTTTCGTGGGCTCCACGGGCCCTGACGTGCGTCACGATCGGATTGACCGTAGACAGTGCATTGAACGGTGTCTTTTCCAGATTGGACTGGCATAGATTATGTTCGGTACTGAACGAGTTTCCGCAGCTCGAAGGAATCTGGTTCGAGAAAACGGGGTGCGATGGTTGCTCATATAACGAGGAGGCGATGATTAGGATGAACCTATGTGAGTTAGAGTCCATATTGCGATTTGTCAAAACAAGGGAGTCATGACGAATCTGTTGAATGTAATACGGAAAGCATGCGTCTCAAGCATATATCTATCGAATTAAACCCTAGAATAGACATAGATTCGAGCAGTGCAAGATGTCATATCCATGACATGGTCCGTGATGGAGCTAATGCAATGTTTACGGCGTGATGCGCGATAGGCTTGTTCACAATGAAGGACCCTTCTTGTCAACGAAGCCTGCATGAGGATGGGTAAGCGCAGACGGAGTCATGCAACGTACTTCAAGACTATCCATCACTCCGCTCCTTCCCTGTATTTTCCTTATCTCCGGACTGCTTCCCTTTTCGCTTGTTTTTGCTCTTAGAAGGTCCTGCAGAGTTACTGGACGGTGCTGGGATATATGTGACGGGTTCTACTCTAGTATTTCGCCAGGGCCGCTCCGCATCCACCTTAGACAGGCACATGACTTCCTTAGGCGGCCGTGGAACACGCTTCATTTCGGGTTCCGGTGGCTCTTGCGATACTTTGACGACGGAACTTGTCGCAGCCGGAGGGATGGTCTTGTAGGACGTCACTGTGACACGCTTCCCTTTGCTTGTTGAGTTGAGAGAGAGCACTTTGTGTTGTCGGTTTACGGGATGGGTCTCGATAGAGGTAGGAGTGCTGGCAGAGCTATTGTGTGACCTAAGTGTGGCGTCCGCCAAGGGCCCGCCAAGCGTTGGAAAGGCGCCGGCTGCCCTGCGGGCTTCTTCTGCAGCTTCTCGTCGTGCGAGATCCTCTCGTTCTAACGTATCAATAATCAACTCTTCGAGAGAAGACACGAGGGAATTTGCGGCGTTCGGAGACAAGAGCGAAGACTTGCAGTGTGGGCAGGCGTAGCATGGAAGGTTCAGCTCGCACAGGATAAGACCACAATGCTTACACAGAGGTGTGTAAGATGACAATCCATGTTCTCTGGCTTCATCTAATCTTTATAATGGTATATGTGCTGCTTAAAAATAGGACTAACCTTGACAGAAGCATCCGCCGTGTGTTGGGTCTTTCGCAGGAGGTCGACCGATGCTATCTCGGAGCGTGTCCCTGAGTTCTTCCAATCGAAGTACCTCCCTACTCTTGAACGCTTCTGTATCATTTTTCTTGCCTTTCCCGCTGGATGGCTTTGGCGAACTCCTCTGGCTCGCGGGATGGGGCGAGGGGACACGGTCGGACGTCAGTGACGATGAATTCCTAGACCACGCCGTGCGATATGCACTCATATCGGGGAACTAGTGAGCAAGATATTCAGCATTATTCAAAAATGCGATAAAAAGTATGCACATGGTACTCACGATACAAATTGAGAATGAGATGAATGAGTGCCAGGACCAGTCATCGACGGCAGAGCGGACAGCAGTATTGGCGTCAATCAATGTTTGCTCGTGTTAGGATTGCACGCTCATATCCTTCCCTTTTTGCGCTCGGACCTCACGAACCTTGAACCATCATCACCCCTCGTTACGCATCAATCGCTCGACAAAATAAACATGTGAACGCAATGAACCTACAGATTTGAAGCTATGGTAGCACTGCCTCATTTGTCCAAGCTTTGACGACGAGCATTGTGCATTTCCTCGTACTGGCGTGCGCGATGAACATCGTGGCGCAGGGATGCTGAATTTTTTATTGTGCTGGTTGTAATGCTTTCCATGCCTGCACGTATGTGAGTCTCAGATTCATTGCACACAATCTGAAGCTCGAGCGACGCGGGCCATACTTCACGGTGTCCCCACATAAAAGGCGTAAAGCGTGCGCACTACTACATCATCAGCCATCCCCTGCTATTGACTAGCGACTCCTCCCCATTCTCCTCAACTAGAGACTTCATCGTGATCCACGCGCCCAGTACTATGTCAATTGTACACTTCAACCCCACTTACAACGTACACCAGCCCATCACCGTGAACGGTGGTTTCGGCGGCCAGCAGAACACCGTGAACAGCGTCCAATCCTTAGTCCGCAACGATTTCACCAAACATATATCCCCAAGCAAGACCGCCCATACGTATCACATCCACAAGCCGTCGACAGTCGATCTTCACGATGGCCTAGTCTATGCCCGCCGCCGCTCTACAGTGGAAGGCATCGACAATAATCTGGCGTACATACTAGAATCCGAGTGGTACAGGACCGCACAACAAAGAGGCTTCACACGTGTAGATCTGAGAGGCAAGGACGACTTCGACGAGCTCGAGACCTTTGTCCAGGCGATGCCTACGGTATCCAGAAATGTCAGAACACTGATTTTTTTCGACCAGGCAGAGAATGGACAGCCCACCATTAATGTGGACACTCTCATCGATATCATCAAATTGCTCCCAAACCTTCGAGACTTAGAGCTTAAGAATCTCAAGCTCCAATGTCGCGTCGGCTTCGGCCATCTCCCCGTCTCGCTGTCGAAGACAGAGACGCTATCATTACGCAATGTGCTGCTGGAAGATCTCCGTGCGGTAGTCGATGTCCTTGGATACTTGCCAAATCTCCGGGAACTACAGTTACGCGACGTCGAAGAGGGGCTCATTGAAGGACCGTTGTGCGACCAGGCGCGGAGATTCGACGCGGACGTCTGGGACCTAGACTTCATCAACACGATCTTTCCTAATTCTGCTCCCAAAAACCTGACAAACCTTCGGCTGGAGTCCGTTTGCAACAGCCACTTCTACCTAAACCTCGTCCGTGCAGCGTTCGAAGGGGATAGTACCAAATTGGTTCAGGTATCAGTAGCGTGTCGCGACATGAACGCCATTTTAGGTCTGGGCGACCTCTTGGCATGCAGCCCGTCTATTCAGTACCTCAAGATCGACATGAAGATGGCTTTCATATACGGCGTCAACACGCTGAGTGACAGTAAGCTCTTCCTTCCTTGTTCCAGTCACCCACTTCTAACATGTCTCATAGACCTTGCGCTATACTGCGTCAACGTTACGAAATGCCAAAATTTAAAGAGTCTCACATTTTCCACACATCTTTCCCTTCATCCGAGCGGCAAGAACGAGCTCGCCTGGAATAGCATGTGCGCTTTCCTCGCGAGCATCAACTCTCAGAGATTCGCGAATGCCGATATACATCTCGAAATCGGGCAGGGTAACGCCATGGGAGAAATTTTGACTCCCGAGGATGTCCTCTTCTCCCCACCTCAATGCCCTGCAAACTGGCCAGGCCTCAACGAAGCCCTGCAGCACTTGCTCAGTGCCGCTCTTCAGGACATCGAGCTACACTTCGACATCGGTCTGAAGTGGTATCGGACGTTCATTCGCAATGCGCTTCCCAGCATTCCCCGGGAGCTGCTTCACTTGCATGGTGCGAATGATGCCCCGGACGGTTCGACAGAGGCAGAGTCGGACGAAGAATACGATGGTACGCCTTCCATGCTTTGCTCTTGTCGTACCAACACTGACTTTGACCTGCGCTTGCGGAGGAAGACGGATTTAACTAGGCAGTATACTCCCATTTTCTTCATTGCTCCGGAACCGGCTGTGTAACTCAGCGCATCGAGACTAGACTTGAGCCGGTATGAGACGGTCGGAGCGCGTATTTATGGCATCGTGCCTTTCTTAGTTGTCAGCTCTTCTATCTATGATTATATTATTCCGTTTTCCATAAGTGCTATCCGGGTTCGTGCTTGTGGGGACGGATCGTATCAACCCAGTCTGAGTGAGCTAGCGTATGTTTGTTCAAAGCGAGCACCATAGTCGGTCGGACCCAGTACCAGTTATTCCTCTAAGACAACAACAGCGTCTGAAGATCACGACACGGTTGGAAAGTACTATGAAAACCCGCCCGTTAATAGCTCTCCACGCGTATTCCACTGAGTCTGGGCGGTAATCTTGCTATTTGACAGAAATAAGGAGAGATAAAGAATATGGTGGCGATAGCAAGACCAGATAACCAGACACGGACAATCGGCCGTTACAACGGTTCTAAAATGGAGTCTTCGGATGCTGCGGAACTTAGAGGAACTAAATGAGACTTGATTGTCCACATAGAGAGTCTGCGCAATGCATGCGCGTACGATCCAGGCACGTCGGGATCGCATCTGTCCTCATACTTCATATTGACATCGTAGCTCATTTCCGCTGTGAAGATGTAGCATCAGCGAAAGTGACAACGTATGCGACACAGAAGCTTACCGAGTGTGATCCAGCCGCCGTTCCCGTTATCCACAAATAAACTAAGCTTGTCTTCTTTCCAGTTGGATAGTGCGTACTTAAGTCTTCCTGACGCGTCAAGAGATGCCATCTTGGGGATGGCGATATCCTCGTGAAACAAAGACAAATGCATCATGCAACTGAAGACAAGTAATACTTCGGGCCGCGCGGAAAGAGATTCAATATGGGTGGCGACAGCGTCCCAAGGCGTCATCACGGGGCTTTTGGTATCACAATCGGTAAAGTCGAATGTAAGGGACTGCACCGTACACGGCGTGCAGGCTGGTCTCCTTGTTTCTTTCGGTTCCAGCCATACGTTCACGCTGGGGAAGGCGCTGTTAACGCCAGCTGAATTTGTTTCAGTACAAGGACCCGGCGGGCGGCTGAATGTAGACTTACCGAACCACACCTTGTGCAGATTTCGAGAGGATACTTGAACATTAAGGTCTACCGCAAGACGATATAGAGCATCGGCGTCGGATTGGACAATAGACCTCGTGTTAGATGGCGATAGCGCGCACGCAAGGATACCGGCAAGGCCAGCCTGGCTATCGACGAAGCGATATTCGATACTGGGGGAAGGAAATGTGTGAGGAATGAATGCTGTCACACGAGGGCAGCCTTCCAACGATGTGTCCCAAGTAACCTTCTCGCCTTCCACGGAGTGCAGGAAGGGCAGTTCTCTCAGCATTCGGACCAGATCGCCTAGTTTTCTGAAGCGGATGTCGTTAAGATAGAGCTTCTGGATGCTGACAGGATTCCAGGGTGCGCGGCAGGGCGACGACAGATATACGCTCGTCAACCGTCTCCCTGCATGCATGGGTCCGTTAATGCGTAGCTTGGATGGGAACCGTACTCCAAGTCCCTTCACGCGCTCGAGCCACGGCTGAGTGTTCATCGACAGATCCATGCTGAAGTCAACCCGTATAATAGGGTAAGCTCTCCATCCGCGTGCCATCCGCGCGTCTTGCAACGCCAATAAATTCTTCATTCGACAGCGGCCACTCCCATTGACGATCCTGAACATATTCTCCAAGCACAGATCTTCCCAGCGGCGGCAGACGAGACGCAGACTTCCCAGCTGCGTCTTTCCCCAGTTCGCGTCGCTTTTGCAACAATGGATGACGATGTCGAACAGCTCTTGGGGAACGTCCGCGCCCGTAGCATAGGCCACCCGTGCCGGATCTTCGGATTTATGGGTTACAAGCGGCCATCGCCTGACAGGGTACCACCCCCGCTGCTTCCGACAGCGTTCTGGAGGGCCAAAGATGTCACGGTCAGGCTTGAAGGTAGGAAATGACGTTGCAGCGTCGAAGCAGTCTTCGTCTGTGGGATCTTGACATCGAACATACCGATATCCCCACTTGCCATCGTATCGTGTGTAATTCCGGTAAACATCCAGATCCCCAGGGTCCCGGACCTTATTGCTGTCCCTGATCTGATATATTGGCCACAGGTCCCATTCGAGCGGTATGTCGAATTGCACCGTCGAGGGTTCCATCTGATACAAAGCGTTAGTCTTGTTCATACTTTCCAAACGATTAGCAGGCGACAATGCGATATGCGGTCGCTGAAGCGATCTGAGCTACGAGACATGAATGTTGCAAAAATGACCGAACGAGCCAGTTTGCACACGCACCAACTGGATTACGAACCCGCTTTATGGAGCCAAGTCAGAAGGATGAAGCTAGAACAGTTGGATCTGAGGGCTAGAGCGAGAGCGAGACGAGGGGGAATGGGGACAAGGACTCGAGCGCAGTCGCTTCGTCGGGCTGCGACGCGTAGTATAAGGTTCGAACAGCCTTCAGCCAGACGTGCCTGATTTGAAGGCTGTTGCACTGTGCTCATACATCACTGTCACCCAGATTCCAAGGTCATGACGGATTGTTTTTGCTCTAGGGTGTCCGAAGTTGGTTCGACGTACGCGTCAGGACGCGTCGACGCGATTCGGCGTTCGCGAAGGGTGAGGCGCATCAGTGGGCGTGGGAACCGGATGTCGGTCCGTATCACTCACTAGCGGATGGCTAGGGTTAGGACTCGCCTCTTCGCACCCACCGTCATCTTTGCGCTTTTGATGGTACGTTCGAGTTGAACTAGCGACGGGGTACGGTTGGCCGGAGGGTCGCGGCTCAATTGCACTTTGCACTTTGCCCTTCGCCTTTCGACCCTAGCCCTTTGTTGAGCAGCGCTCATCTCGAAAGCATCAACACGGTACAAATCGCGGGCATTTTGGCACCACTGGCAGTGCTTAGACCGTCATACAAACCTTAATCTCGCGTACGGATACATTCTCCTTATATAAAGCGGTATAATAATTCGCTGTGACCTCTGGACAGTGCACTGAAGCTACATCTCTACTCTCGAGATAAGATCACAAATGTTGATCATCTTATCTCGCTCGCGCTCAAGTTCGACTCCGTCGTGTCGACAAATACGGGGAGACGCGTTGCAATTCCTCAGCTCTCTCCAGTCCTCGCGTGAACTAGAAATTGTGTTGTTGAACACGATCTTTGATGCATAGATTATCTTTGAACTTTAGGCATCTTCACTAACAACACACTGTCTTGTAATTCTGAGTGTAAATAACGACACTCTAGTCTTGTCGAGGTCTTCGGTCTCCAGATGTGGTTGTGATGTTATTATTGAATGCCTCTCTTTTTTTCCGTGCATCTGAATGATGCAGAAGCAGAACATTTGCCTTGTGATAATTAATTAGGAACTGCCAATGGTATACGTATTGTGGGCGCAATGTCGAGCGATTTTTGACAATTATGGTATGATCTGGCGTTCAAAAAAGAGCTATACATGCAGCAGGCGTGCAGAGCTTCCTTCAACGCTCTATTCAGCCTTGTTTAATGGCTGACTTGCTGCTCTCGTCGAGTGCCTTGGGCAAGCATTGTTTAGAAAAAGGTTAGGGTCAAACGGCAAAGCGTGAGTGCGAAATGCAATTGAGCCGCGACCCTCCGGCCAACCGTAGACGGGGACCGTACAAGCGACCTAGCTCACATGCGTTTCAGGTTGCTAGTCAATCTGACGTTCTGCATAAATACGCCTACAGGTGTTATGGATTGATAGGTTAGCCGGTTTGAGCAGAGACTCAGTCCCTATGGTCGGATGGTACATCGTCCGCGGCGGGCGTGCTGGCAGTAAGATTATATTGTTCGCTCTCATAGTTCTGTAATTATCACTTGGTCGTTATAGAACGTCGATTTGCTGCGAGACGAGGCTGGCCACCACGTCGTCCGCATTCGAATCGGGCCTGCGCGCGGTCAGCCTCTGCCAGGTGCGTCCTTATAGCCTCCCTCCGCTGCTCCTCTCCGCTTCACTAACCTCTCTCTCTTTCCACCACCTTCAGCACCACCGTCCGCCCATCCGCGATCAAAGGCAGCCTCCCCACCCGCACCCGCACCTCATACACACCGTACCCGCCGCCTCTCGCCACAGAGGCCCCCGCCCGCACCCTGGCCTCCCAACGCCCCGCACTCCCCCTCCGCCCGCTCGCGCTCACCCTCCTCGCGCGCCTCTTCCTGCAACAACACCTCCTCCCGCTCGTCCGCCCCGGCCTCCCCGCGTCGCTCGCCGCGCCCTCCTCGCTCCTCGCGCGCGCGCTCCCCGAGGCGCTCCTCCTCGCGAGCTTTTGTCTGTGGGTGCGCGCTGTGTGGTTGGTTGCGAGGGTTGTGTTTGGCGTCGGCACGTGGGCGGTTGGCGTGCTTGGAACGGGTGTACGCGCGGACGTCACGCGGGCGATCAGGAAGAATATAGGCCGGCGGCCGGTGAATTTTGGGATTGAGCTGGGAAAGGTGAGAGAGAGGATGACGATGGCGTTCCTCGCTGGCGCGGGCACGATCGCGCCGTTCCACACTACGGCTGCGGCTGCAACACACTCTCCGGCTTCGACCTCCCCAACCCTCCCCTCCGCCGCCGCCGCGCCGCTCGTCCGCAAGCCCACGCCCACCACGCGCCCGCACGCCGCCCCGCGCCCCATCACACGCGCGCCCCGCCTCTGGTTCGCGGACGGGAACGTCGTGCTCCTCGCCGCGCGCACGGCCTTCCGCGTGCACCGCGGGCAGCTCGCGCGCCACTCAGAGGTGTTCGCCGACCTCTTCGAGCTGCCGCAGCCCCAAATCGACAGTGACGATAACGAAGACGAGCGCGCGGGGAGGGAGTGGGACGGGGCGTGGGATGGGCGGGGACGGGTTGAGGGGTGTGCGGTCGTGGAGCTGCATGATGACCCCGCGGAGCTCGCGTGCTTGTTGAGGGCGCTGTATGACGGGCTGTACGTCCCCCCTCACTTCTCCTCGTCCAAAAACTCACAGACGTCCGCAGGTACCTCGCGCCCCCCAACGCGCGGCACTTCCCCACCCTCCGCGCCGTCCTCCGCCTCAGCACCAAGTACCTCATCCCGCACCTGCGCGCGCACGCCATCAACACCCTCTCCGCGGACTGGCCGAGCACGCTCGCGGGGTGGGACGCGCGCGAGAAGGGGGCCGTCGACGAGAAGGGGCGCTACGCGCCGCGCGAGGCGTGTGCGCACCCGATCCTCGTTATTGAGCTCGCGCGGGAGATGGGCGTGCGGGAGTGGCTGCCGGGGGCGTTTTATGATTTGGCGCGGTATGGGCCGAGGCGGATTGTGAGTGGGGCGGTGAGGGCGGAGCTTGGGATGGACGGCGCGGAACAGGACAGGGAGGAAGGCGCGGAAGAGGGCGAGGGCGAGGGCGAGGGCAGTGGGAAGGAGAAGGGGAATGGGAAGGGCAAGGAAAAGGGCAAGATGGTGTACCTGGGGCGGGCGGACCTGCACACGATCCTCCTCGGGCGCGAGGCGGGACAGCGCTTCCTCTCCTCCTTCATCGCCTCCGAGCTCTCCTCGCGCCCGCCCTCCGCCGCCTGCGCGCACGCCCAAGCCGCCTCTACCACCTCCTCTTCCACGTCCCCCAGCGCGGACCCCTCGCGCGCATGCCGCGACTCGACGTACTACGTGCACCTGAACGTCCTGCGCGCCGTCGGCGGGATCACGCACGGGCGCGACGCGGACGCGCTCTTCACGCTCGCGCAGATCGTCGAGATGCTCGGGCGCACGGACTTCACGGACGGCGTAAGAAGGTGCGGGTTGCGGATCTGTTGTGCGTGCCGGCGGGAGCTGGAGGACGTGGTGAGGGGTGCGAGGGAGAAGGTGTGGGGGATGTTGCCGGGGTGGTTTGGGCTGGAGGGCGAGGCGGGGGTGGGTGGGGAGGGAGGAGAGGGAGGTGTTGGGGGCGAGAGGGGTGTGGAATGAGTCTATTCCTCCGGCGGGATACGGGCGCGCCACATATCGTACGCACGGGCGGTCTGTATTATCCTGATTTCCTCGAGTCATGTACACCTTTATTTTGTCGCAGCCATACGTACTCTTACTTCATCAGCGCCACTCATCAGATCACACAACAATACAAAGCGAGTTCGAATCCGTTATTCTTGGTGAGATAATTAGGCAGCGAGCAGGTGGGTATACAGGTGCAGCGAGTTATGTACGTAGGGGCGCGGCGGGACATCGGAACAAGAAAGCATCAACGACGCGTCCGGCGGGGTCGAGTCGACGACGTCCCGTGTCTAAGCATCTACCGTGCTCAGGAGGACTTCCAGATCATGATGGCGAGCTGGCCGATGTAAAAGTAGATGAAATGTTTTGTCTCTGCAAACGCGGGAGATCAGTCGTGCGCACGCAGACGAGGGCGGGGACGGACCGTGTGTGATGTAGCTGCCAAAGTTCTTGCCGACGACGACGTGCCAGGTGTTGCCGCGGCGGCGGTCGAACTCCTTCTTGATGTGCGCGGCGATGTCCTTCTCGATGTTGTACTTCTCGAGCGCGGCGAGCGCGACGTCGACGGCCTCCTGCTGCATCTCCTCGCTCATGTCGACGTTCTTGATGACCGCCTTCGGGCCTGCGCCGGTGGGCGCGGAGGAGTCGGACGTCGCGGTCGCGGCGGCGTCGGCGGCGTCGGGCTTTTCTGACATCGCGAGGGCGGGTGAGAGAGCGGGTGTGGATGAGGGCGAGGGTTGTGTGCGAAGGGCTGTGAGGAGGAGGACGGTCAGCGAGGGTTATATAGGCACACGGACGGGGACCTGCCTTGTGTTGTGCGCGAGGATGCGGGGAGGACGAGAGAGGCCGCCTGGTGCTGGTTGATCGCTACTCGCCCACACGTGGCAGCCCCGAGGCGTCCTCTGACAAATATCCCCCTCGTCTCTCCCCCACACCGCCAACACGTCCGTCTCGGCAGCCTCGTCGCGTTCATCTCCCTGTATTCAGTCGACCGCACACGATGCTACGCGCGTGTGTCGCACTGCCCATCCAACGGCTTGTTTCGGCGTGCTCGTCGCGTGTCGTGTGCGCACATCCTCGCACGTCCCACTGCATCTTGTACTTGTCTTGTCACGATGTCTGCTGATCACTCCGCAGGCTAGCACGAGTATCTATTCATTTTGAACGAAAAAGGTGCGTATGGTACATGCATGCAGGCCCAAGGCTGACTATGCTACAATTTGACATTCAACAGTGTACATCGTCCGTGCGGTGTCTAGCAGAACGCACAATCCCAAATACCCGACGCTCAGCGTCCAACGTCCGAACGAAACTCCAGTCCATGCCCAATCACCCCGCCCTCACTAGTCACCGCGCCTCGGCGCACACAACGCCCCCGAGCCCCTCCGCCCCAAACACCCGCTCGATCTCCGCGCGGTCCCCCCGCCCCAGCGCGCGCGCGCACCCCGGCGCGGCCCCGACCGACACCCGCGCGAGCGCCGGGAAGCGCGTGCACGCCGCCGCGACGCGCGCGAAGGACGGCGCGGAGAACGCGGGGGACCAGGCGGAGGGCGCGTCCGCGTCCGCGGCGGGGTCGGCGGCGGCGGCGGGGTCGGCGGCGGCGGAGGGGGAGGTGGGGGTGCGCGGGGTGCTCGGTGCGTCTAGATCTCCTGCGAGTTCGTGTTCGCCGTCGTCATCGTCGCTCTCGTCCTCCTCGTCGTCTTCGTCATCCTCGTCGTCCTCATCGTCCTCCCACTCCTCCGCGTCCTCACTCGACACCTCCAGCCCCACGCGCCTCACGCCCCGCGGCGCCGCGCCCAACACGCCCGCCACACACGCCCACGCGACGCCGTGCTGCGCGGGGTCCGCGCCGAGCGCCGCGCCGAGCGTGAGCGTGCGCAGGCGCGGGGCGCACGCGAGGCCGGGCGCGAGCGCGGCGAGCATCGCGTCGATGTCTGGGCAGTGGGGAGGGGTTGGTGTGAGTGGTGGGCGGATGAGGAAGGGGGGGGGGGCGAGGGCTTACCGGGGAGGACGACCTCGACTTCGGCGGCGCCGCCGGCGCCGTCGGGGTCGTTGGGGAGGTACTCGATCTGGAGGTACTGCGCGAGGTCGAGCGCGAGGTGCTCGATCCCGCGGGGCGCCTCCGCGTCTCCTTCTCCTTCTTCCTCGTCCTCTTCGACCCCGTCCTCTATCTCCTCCTCGACATCCCCCTCTCGTCCGTACCCCTCCGCGTCTTTCTCTTTCTCTTGCTCGCCCACGCCCCTACGTGCGTATCCGCCCGCCCTCCGCGCCCGCGCGACCCGCCTTAGCAGCCCGCTCAACGCGCACGCGTCCTGCACCGCGCCGCACGCGACCTCGAGCGCGCGCAGGCTGCGCACGGACGGCGTGCGGCGCAGCGCGCGGAGGTACGCGTCCGCCGCGACGTCCTCGAGCTTCAGGGTCGTGATCGCTATCTGGAGGCGCGTGGGGGACGGCGCGCGGCGCGCGGGTTTCTCGTTGGGGGGTCCGTCGAGCTCGCCGCTTTGGAAGGCGAAGGCGAAGTCGTCTTGGTCTTCGTCCTCGAGTCCGCCCTCGCCCGCGTCCGCGCCCGCGTCCGCGCCCCCGCCCGCGTCATCGTCCCCGACCCGCTGCTCGATCGCGCTCAGGTGCACGCTCCGCACGCGCCCGAAGAGCGCGAGGACGCGGAGGACGTCGCGCGTCGTGTCGCGCGGCGAGCCCGCGTTCATGATGATCAGCTCGTCGAGGGCTTTCGGGGCGCGGGGCTTGGGGTTGGGGTTGAGGGCGGGGTTGAGGGTGGGGTTGAGGGAGGGGCGCGAGAGGGGGAGGGAAGGGAGCGTGTACGTGAGTGGAAGAGGGGAGAGAACGAAAGGCGGGAGGAGGGAGTAGGCGGGCGGGGGCGTCGGGCTGGTGCTGCGCGAATGGGACGGCGACGGCGATGGTGACACTGGCACGGACGCGAGCGGGGTGTGGTACTCGGTGTATGCGGGCGGCGGGAGCGGCTGGCACGGCGGAAGGTACGGGCAGAGCGCGAGTGTGGTCGGGGTGGGGGCGAGGGGCGGGACCGCGCGGAAGGAGAGCTCGTGCAGCTGGAGGGAACGCAAGTTCGGGAGGTGCGCGAGGAGCGCGGCGAGGAGCGGCGCGGGGAGGCGGGCGTCCGCGTCGTCTGCATCCCAATGCTCGTCCGTCTCTTCGTCCGTGTCCCACCCCGCCCCGTACGAAAACGCCCGGCTGGACGCGCGGCGCACCCCGCGCACGACGAGATGCGCGACGAGCCGCCCCACGCGCGGGCGCGCGGCGACAAAGGCGGCGAACGCCGCACAGCGCGCCGTCCCGCGCAGCGCGAGGCGGCGGAAGAGGTGCTTTTGGGCGCGCGCGGTCCAAGAGGGGGCGACGAGCGCGGCGTGGAGGAGCGCGGTGCGCGCGGCGGAGGCGGCGGCGGTCGTGGCTTCGAGTGCTGCGGCGGTGGTGGGGAGAAGGGTGGGGGATGTGGGGGAAAGAGGAGGTGTGGGAGGAGAAGGCGAGGGAGGCGGGTAGAGGTCTGCGGCGAGCGCGTCGACGATCATGTCCGTGAGCTCTTGCGGGATGTGGATCCGCTTCCGGGGCGGCGGCGTGTCGGCGTCGCGGGTGCGGGTGCGTGGGGAGGCGGGCATCGTGCGTCGTGCGTCGTGTGTCGTGTGTCGTGTCGGCGTTGGTGGTGTCGTCGATGGGTAGGTGCGGGTATGTGTTGTATGCGTCGGGGTATGGGTATGAGGTACGTCGAAGTCGTCACTGACCAGCAGGGTAAATAAGCGTAGGGGCGTAGGAACTTTTGGTTCAGACGGGCGGCGCGGACAATAAGCAGACGCAGACACGGACGCGGGCGAGGGGGAGGAGGGGGGGAGGAGCCCGCGGGGGTGCCTGCGCCGCGCTATTTATTCTGCAATCCTCTCCGCCTTCGACTCGAGATGGTTGTGATTATGATTGTCTGTCATACTCATCATATCCGTCGTCCGTCGCCACAATAACGAGCAGCGGGCACGGTCACGGTCAGTATAGCGACGGGTCACCAGCACTCTGCGGACGCTTGGACGCGATCGTGAGTCGCAGCGGATGGCGTGGGAGCCGTCCGTCTATTCAATATTCAATCAAGGGAGCCTGCAGGATTCATTCTGTGGAATTCAGATGTGATCACGATCCACGGGAACCGGGAACGCAGGCGGTGCCCTGTGCACCCGCCGCACTGCGTGGGTAAAGCGTAAGTGCCCACTACGCACCCAGGAAGCTTCGACGTCGACGTCGCAGATCGCCATCGCCGCCGTGTCGAACAATTGTGTGCGGACGCGCGCGGTGGCGAGACAATTGGCGTGGGACGGGCGTGCGGCGCTGCAGCGTACGGTGCGCATGCTTGGGTCTGCGAACAACGTGCAGTGTGCTCGCTGGAGCTCACCCCGGGCCCGGTACTGAGAACTCAGAACGTGCAGCTGCATTCGTGCGGGTGCGCCGTCGCTATCACGATCGGTCACCCGGTCTACTACTCTACTACTGTATATTCGACGCCTATTGCTTATCACGTTGTGGGCTGTAGCTGCGACTGTGTGCTGTGTGTCTAGGGAGCCAGGACCGTGGCATACAGGACGCAGTTGCGATGCGTGCGCAGGCCAGGTGACATATCACATTGACTGCAGTAGCCTGAACCTCGATGCGCTCAGGAAGAATCTGATGCCCGGGTGTAGGTGGGCGAACGGCTGTGCTGAGGGTATCATGATATGCATTTCCATCTCATTTGACGTCGACGTGCTAATCACTGACAGGGATCAGTAACTCAGACTGCATGGACTCAGCCGGGATACCGCGAGCCGGTCCAACAGACGTTCGAAGACGGCGGCGATGTCGGCGACGGTCGCTGTCGCTGTCGCTACATCGCACTGGGTGGGTGGCGGCGGGGTCATTGTCGGCGATACTCTCAGTCTCCTGCAGCAGCAGAAACTATGATCGGAATCAGTCCATTAGCTGCAGTACAGACGGCGAGATGATGATTTGGCATGGCCGCGATGCTGGGTTCAGGACTGGGACGCACCGTCGTATTCTATTGCGCGTGTCGGATTCGAAAGACAGTGCCCAGTGCCTGGTTTCCACATTAACAGACGGCAGACGGCAGACGACAGTGCGAATTCCGCCTACACTAGAATACGAGCCGGTCGCCAGTGGAATACGCGGTCCGCAGACGTGGGTACGCTTTGCGTCTGCCTTTGATCAAGTGTGCTATGACCCCCGGACGCTGCTCTTAATAAGACTATTGTCCGAGGTCGAGTCGTTGGACCGAGCTGTGCCTCCACGAAGGTCGGGCTGCAATGGAAGGAGGAGGTACGCACCTTGAGCGCACCGAGGACCGAGCTCGACTTCGTTGTCGCCGCGGTCGTTCCCTCAGGCCTCGACGCGCGCTCGGGTATCGCTGATGGAAAGGAAATGCGCACTGGTCTGGTGTTATTGCAAATGAGGTATGAGAGAAGAGCGGGCGGGCAACTGGGAGATACTGTAGATAGGTAGAAACGATGTTGAGGTCATAAATACGCGCCCCGACGGTCTGATCTCGGCCCAGGTGTAGTCGAGTACGGGTGCGGTGCGCGGAACGACACAGCCGTCCGGGACAGGGCAATGTGCGGGTATCGGAGAGGAAAGACGCACGGAGCCTAGTCGTCCTCGTCCCCCTCTGCGAACGAAGGCGCCAACCAAAATCAACGTCGGTACAACAAAATACAGCAAGAAAGAACGCCCGCTGTCCTGTCGAATACGGGTCGAGCTCGAGGGGATGGGTGTGTGCGCTTGGCTCGTGCGTTCAGAGCGTGTTATGGCCTCCGGGCGTTGCTCTGTGGTCTGAGGCCAAGGCGTTCGGGCCAGCCGCCAAGCGATGCCTCCATGAAGGTCGGGCTGCAATGGAAGGACGCACCTTGACCGGGAACCGCGCTGGGCTTCATTGTCGCCCGTCCCACAACACGCCCTCGGGTATCGCTGGTAGAAAAGAGAATGCGCACTGGTCTGGTGTCATTGCAAATGAGATATGAGAGAAGAGCGGACACATAGATGAGAGCGGATGGAAACAGTAGATATCATAAATACGCGCCCCGACGTCGTGTCTCGGCTCAGACGTAGACTCGATTACGACGCACTGGACGATACAGCCGTCCGGGGCAGTGTCCGGGCATTGGAGAGGAAAAGAAGGAAAGAAATAATAGACAGACAGAGCCTAGTCGGCTTGGTTCCCTTCTGTAAGGGTACGCGCAGGTCACAGTCAGTGCTGATGCAACACAGTACGAAAGCAGGACGTCGTGCTCACCATCAAGCGCCTCGTCCCAGTCTACATTCAGCCGACCGTCCGCGGCATAACGCGCACCGTACAGATGCAGTATACCGCGCGGGACACTGCGCAGGGCCGCGCGGACGAACCGCCGGTGGTCCCTCAAACCGGCGTAGAACACCAGCGTGGCTTGCTGCAGGCCCGGGGCGTGCGCGGACAGGCGGTGCAGCGCAGCGTCGAGGCGCGGCCAGTTGTGCGGGGAGTGCGCGAAGAGGGCCTCTGAGGGAGTGAGGAACGGGCCGGCGGCGGCCGGGTCCTGCCCGAGCTGCAGGTAGAGGTGGACGCCCGAGAGGTGCAAGGGGTGCACCGTCTCGAGGAGCGCGCACATGCTGTCCCAGGCGAGCGTGTTCTTGTGCTCGGCGTGCGTGGCGAAGAAGGTGGCGAAGGTGAGGCGCTTGAGGGCGCGGCAGGACGCGATGCTGGGGAAGTATTGGTTTGGATCTGCATACGGGGGGTGAGGGTTCTGATGAGGAAATAGGTGGGGAACGAGGGGCTTACCGTCCAGCAGACCGTGCGCGCCGCGGCCGAAACACACGCTGAGGTCGATGTTGAGGTCCTGGATGGCCGGGCTGCAGCCCAGGAGCGCATTCAAGTCCGATACGCCGTTCATATCGCGGCATGCGACCGACACATTCACTAATGCGGTCTGCGTCAGCGGCAGCACCGGGCGCGCCAGGTTCAGATAGAAACTCGGCGTGGCGACCGCGTCGAGGCGGAGGGTCGCCAGGCTGTCGAAGACCGGCCGCACGAGGTCGTCGAGCAGGAGGAAGTCGGGGTCGAATACGTTCAGGCCAAGCCCCTGCGCGACGGCGTGCAGCGTGCCCTCGGGAACCGCCTCCTGGACGTTGGAGAGGTTCAGCGCGCTGAGGCTGTGCATGTGGCCGGTGACGTCGAGGAACGTCTGGAGCTCTTCGAGGACGACGTTTTCCAGCGATAGTGTGTGGATTTGCGGGTGCCAGTTGGGTAGGGGGTCAGGGCTGGTCCGACACTGGAGGCGGATGCCCCTGAGTGCTACAGCGCGAAGTGCTGGAAGGCTGGCCATGATCTTGACAAGCGTATCCGCGGTAAGGCCGGTCTGCTCGCCCTCCGCGCCCTCGAGGCAGAGCACCTTGACGCCGGCGGTCGCCTGCGGGTTCGTCTGCACCGAGGCCTCGAGCTCGTCGAATTTGGTTCTGCCGCGGACCTGGAGGGAGGAAGGCTGTGCGGCGGCGGCCTCGAACCAGGTGCGGAATGGGGCGGGCGCGGGGACGTTGTTCTCGGGGAGAGCGTTCTCGGGAACGTCGTCTGCGGGCGCGTTGTCTTCGGGGACATGTTCTTCGGGGACATCGACGTCAGAGTCATCGTCTTCGGAAACATCGGCTTCGTCACCGCCATGACGAATACCGTTGCCTTCATTCGCAAAACGAGCGGGCGGGCGAGGATGACGTTGAGCACGACGAGGCGGGCGGCCCAGGATAGCCGCCTTGGCACCACCCGCATCGAGGATCGACGGCTTATGTATGTGTTGCGCATGGATAACCTTGCTTGGGGCTATGTGATTCGTGAAGTCGTTTTTGACCAGGGACATGACGCTGTTCGCAGTGTTGTACTGGCCGCCGAAACCGCCGTCCACGCGGATGGGCTGGCGCACGTTGTAGGTGGGGCTGAAGTTCTTAATCGACATGTTGCTGTGTACGTAGACAAAAAAGCGTGGGCGAGGTGCTGAGGGATTGTTAGTTAATAACGAGGAAAGGTGATGATAGTGTGGAACTACGCACCCTGCTCGCTTTTTATGCTGCGGCGATGCCATGGGATATGGCATACTACCGTATCCTAGAGCAGCGCATGGATCTAAATAATAAGCTGGAGTATGGAGACCGTTAAAGCGTGTACCATGGGTATCCAGACACCACACCACGAAAATCATGGCGCAAGCGACCTCGATAACACGAACGAGGCTCGTCGCTGAGACTGTGGCGTGGAAGAGGGCAAACTATTGTTAAGGTAGGCATTAGTGCGTGCATCCATCGCGATGCGACCGTGTACTTTGTCGAGCAAGTGATGGGTATCGAGGAGGAGTGATTGTTCGAGGTTCGAAAGGCCCGAGCGCAAAAAGGGAAGGATACGAGCGTGCGATCCTAACACGGACAAATATTGATTGCCGCTGAGTATCCTGTGTCGGTCCCGTTCGGCGCTAACCTAGCTCGTCCAGCAATCATGTCGCATTGTGAGTACCTTGCGTATGTAATGCGTCAGCTGTTGACCTGCTATGAGGTAAAAAGTTACTTAGATACTTCCCAGTCAGATTTTGATGCGTGGGTATGCCCGTGTGGTCCAGAAAATCATGATCGCTTGACACCGCACTCCACAAGCTAGAGACGTTCCCCAAAGCCATCTAATGTGAAAATGGAATAAAGTCATCTGCTGGACTAACCGCAGTTTTTGAGACTGGCAACAAAATCAGGACAGCCGCTGTTCTGACAGCGGTATCGAGTCCTATATGACGGACCGTAGCGGTCCGAGAACGGCATCTCCCGAGACTCGTGTATACCGCCAGGCGACGGTGAACGACGACGTTCTCTCTCTACAGTCGTCTATCTTCTGGTGCGACGCCTACTCTCCCATTTCATGATCTGACACGACTCCAGAAGCTTGCTGAAATCTTCATGTCATTCTTCCACTCCTCTACTCCGTCTTCCTTCAAGCTAGGTTTCGCACTCGCTGCATTCACGACTCTCTGTCTGCTATACGCCACTTTACGCATCACCTCGACGTCTGGCTTTATCAGTATGACCTCACCACCGCAGTAAGATTATCTATTGTGCGCGTTCTGGAGGTCGCCGATTGTTGACGTGCTGTTATCCAGGGGCGCGGTTGTGCACATTGTTATGTTCCAGTACAAGCCGACCGTGACGGCCTCCGTCAAGAACGACGTATCATCTGCTTTCATTGCGTTGAAAGACTCTTGCCGACTGCCGGACGGCTCAAAATACATACTTTCTCTTGATGGAGGACTGAATAACTCACCGGAAGGAAGGACCAAGGGCTTGGAGGTACGCGGCTAGCCCCCCTTTGGAATATCTCCCTTTAACGACTCTGACACCGAATGCAGCACGCCTTTGTAGTGACGTTCCGAAACGCCGAGGAGCGTGACTACTATCTCGACACTGATCCCGCACACGGGGCTTTCAAGACGTCTGTTGCAGACAAGGTTGCTGATGCTACCATCTTCGACTTCACCAGCGGAGAGTTTGCGCAACGGGCGGCCATGCGAAAGAGGCGTCCGAGCGATGAGGTTCATGTACGCACCGTCTGATCTATCTACACTATAGTAGTGCGCAGCCGGCGTACGCCATGCAGCTTGTGTTCGACGTGACATGGTTATTGGCAGAAAATTGAAATGGTTGTACAGACGCGGACCCCTTCGTTGTTGAGTGGTGTATAATGCAGTCTAGCAGATATGGAACGTGCCCTCATTACTCCCGCCATCGTCCCCACTCGTCTACATTGTATGCCGACTCGCGATCTGTCTCCTTTGTTTGACTACGTCCCTCTTTTGGTCCTTCGGTTGGTTTATTCGTCGTTTTTTTGGCCGGTTTTTTGTCCGGACTTTTGGCCGGTTTTTTGCTCGGTTCCTTGGTCGGCTCTTCGATCGGTTCTGTGCGGAGACTTGGTACTACTTGATATTCAATGATAGGTCGTGTGTGTGGGTCGTATGGAAGCCCCAACGCCTTCATGCGTCTCTCTTCCATCATCCGATCCTACAGCACCAAAGGCAAACATATATCGTTCATTCAACCATACTTATGTTTGAGAAGTACTGACGCTTACCACCCGTTCTCGTAGGTGCGAGTGCCACTTGAGGGGTTTATCATCTTTGGCCGCCTCAGCCTCAGCACGCATTCTCTCGAGCTCCGGGGACAGAGGAGTGACTTTCGGCAAGTCAGGAACTACGAAGTACTCTTGTCCGGGCTTCGAGTCTTTTGAAACGGCTTCCGCTGGCATATTCTTCAAGTGGAGGTATAAAGTGTGTGCAAAATAAGGGGAGATGAGGACTCGAGAGCGAGGTTCTTGGCTAATGTGTTGGGAAGTGAGTGCGCGTAGTCGCGGGTTTAAATATGAGAGGCAATCTTCGTGGCCGTTGTTGGATTTTCCTTGTCCCCGCCACTCGTCTCGTAGCCGACAGGACAAACCTGAGATCGCCGCTGGCGCGATCAAGTGCGCATGCCACAGTTGCCCGACAACATTGTAAATTAAAAGGACATGAAAACTTGTTCAATTCGAAGCTGCACCGTTGTCACTTAGATTAACTACTACTCAACGAGGTACACGCTCAGCGCTCAGCGCTCCCTCATTATATTGCGGGAAACAGCGGAAAACTTAGGCCCGAAATTATCACGGATGTGCGGATATACTAGTGCTATTTTACTTTGGTGTATATGTCACTACAATGCAATGAATTTTGTAACGTCAAGTAGTACGGGGGTAAGCTGTTGGTGATGGGCTACAGTAGGATTGAACCCCGGGCCGAAGTGGCGCGCCGGACGTCGGTGATGCGCCTCTGTTCAAGCGCCTTTTACACGTGACATGAACTCCGATACTGCGCCTAGCCTCCGTATCTCACTCTCTTCCTCACCACTCTCACAGCTGTACATTATTCTCGTCATCCCAACGCGTATACTCAAGAGCCATCTTGACAATACGTCGATAGTCACTCTTTCATTTATTTCTGCTATTTCATGATTCACTAGCCGGAGCGCTTGAACAAGAGCTACATCATGCTTTCCGATGCCTCTCGACATACTGCGACCAGGACTGCGCCGTCACCGGAAAACGGCCCGGAACATCCTTTCCAACATTCCACTTCCTTGATAGAGATCATACCGGAGGGTATCAACGTCGAGGAAGAGTCACGGTTGTATGAAGAACTTTGCGACGTGAGTGCTTATTATTATGTTCTGTGGAACCCCTTGGTTATCTCGCTACCATGTAGAGCCCAGTTCTTGACACGACCTCAGACATGGAATATAATCCTGAGCTGCCCCGCCCACGAGTACAAAGAAGCAAGTCACGCAGCCGTCCCCCGTCCGTCTTCTCGCACGATACGGACATGACCTCCATCTGGCTTGCCGACAACTCGCACAACACAGGCACTCAGAGGGGCTTCGCCCGAGACGTCCAAATCGTAGGCTGGACGAGTGTTGGCGATAAGCTCGGCGGAGCTTACATTGTGTACGACTGCGCTATCTTCACTAAGGAGGGCGCTGTCGTCCACACTCACAAACGCTATAGTGCGTTTGCTCAGCTTCACGCCCAGCTACGCACGACACTTCCTCGCCAGCTGCAAACAGTCGTCCCGCCTCTTCCGCCGAAGAGCCCGCTTTCGAAATTCCGAGCGACGTTTCTCGACAGGAGACGCCGAGCACTGCAACATTGGCTGGCATCAGTCCTTCTACACCCGGATATCGGCGGATGCGAGATGGTTAGGAAGTGGGTCATGGAGTAAGTCTTGTGAGTCCCTGGGGCACCTCTAGAGGCAATCGTGTTCTCTTTGACTTGTGTCGGAGTCGTATCGTCACCGGCTTTAACGACTTAGACAAGGTCACTGACCCTTCTGTACAATCTATGACTTACCTTGTTGTTTCTGCATCTCCAATTCATTGCTTTACGCGCCCCCCAGCCATGTCCACTCACCGGTTGTCGTGAACTGCTTACTGCTGGTCACGTTAAGGGTGAGCCGGCTCCTTTTTCGTATGACTGATATATTTGATCTAATCCGTCTATAATGATAGGTTTCGAATGATTCATAACAGCTTGACTCCTTATTTTCAAGCAACACGACTCTGTCAGCGCGTAGAACCTGCATATACAAAACTCGTGCACTAGTCTGGGAGGGTCTTATGCGATTCATCAACCCGACACCGTCACAAAATAAGTCATCAGCCAGCGTTTCCTTGCCGGCTACGTACGGACCACAACCTTTGGGCGTCTTACTCAGGCTGTTCATCAGTGTGATGGTTGGGCACGCTCACCTGGTGAGAGCTCTCGTCTTTGAATACGTAGCTTAGTGACACTGGTGATCATAACAGTTGCATCGAGGTTGATGACGACAAACTGTCACTCGCGAAGCAGACGAAGACTACAGGTTTTTGGTGGTAAATTATCGCCGAGCCAGCCCCGTTTTTCGACGTTCATTCCGTATCGTCGCAGTACTCACTACCAAGACAACATGCTTAGTTGACTAGCACGCTTTTTATGTGTGTCTCATGCTGCGCAACCCAATGCCCACTCGATCGTGTTACCGGGTTTCAACGACGGCTGCGTTCCAGGCGAATATGATCGGAGACTACTACCGTGTCACCGTGCGTGTTATCGTAACTGTGTCTCAAGTGCATCCGATAACTTACAGTGCTTTATATTCTAGTTCCCCACGTCTGTATGTTGCTACTTCCCCACTCAGCCCTATCCGACTATATTTGCGTTGATTTCATACTTGTGTTGACATTTTCTGTGCTGTCCCGGTTCATAACATTACAGACACCACCTCATGAAAAAGCCTCTTTCAATGATATCGCTGGTGTTGCTCGGTATCATCTCACTGGCTTCAACATCGCGGGGACAAGAGTTCAATCTTCCAAGTGCCTGGCGAGTTGAGTTGGCCTTGACCCTGCGATGACAGGCTGCCGAATCTCTGAAATAACCTGATAGAAGCCAATCACCTCCCTTTCAAGAATCGAGATAGAGCGCATAGCTCATGATGTCGCTGATTCTCTTGGTTCGTTTTTCAATGCGGACGGATACATTGATAGTCAGTATATTTTACTTCTTTCAAAGTTTGGTTAGCTCCATTCGCATGCCCGACTACTAAAATTGATTCTAGGTTTGCTTTACGGTGACCAACATTCTTACACGATAATTGGAATTTCCCGCACAGACTACTTGTCGAAGAACGAAACATTCAAAACATTGGTCCTGACCAGTATGGACAATGTCCTCCTATCATATGGCTATGAAGAGATCGTACAGTAAGTACGTGTTCCATAAGCTATATTCATCGCAGCTCACCGTGACTATTATAGTGTGCGTAAGCTTTCATGGACCAGACTCAAAAACGCATCAGTTCTCATCATAATTACGTTGAATGTAACACAGTATCACAATTCTCAAGTCGCGTAAGTGTCTTGTTAATCGTCCAATGCATCTCACAGAACGTTGCGTCTAGGGCATGGGGCTTGGCAGCGGTGTCTGCGTACGTCGCCTACGGCAATTCGACTAGTCTCGATTACGCGACACAAACGTGGGATACAATTAGCCCCTATCAGATCCAGCAGGATACTACTGCAAGCGGGTTTGCAAGCATTATCAACATGACTATACCGTCCACCTGCAACGACTGTACGTGTTCGTATCCTTTTTCCTGCCTGCTGATCGCAACGTTTGTCAATGCTACATAGCAACTACCGAAGGAGGGGTATTCGCAGTACGTTTCGGATTACACTATTGCATTACTACGAGATGAATTTGTTCCTCCTCATTCAGTTTCCGACGAAGTCAACATATCCGGATGCTTCGAAGTATCCTACGCAGATAGATGGCGAGACAACAGCGTGCGTGTGCGTCTCTTATTCATTCGTGTATATCGTACTGAAAGAACAAGTATAGTGCCTTCGCTGCGTAAGCGGTGTTAATGTGAACTAGGTTCATCACCATATACTCACGTCGTGGGAACTTCCGCGCAGGCTATCGGGACAGTTATATGAGATTACGAATGATGCGAAATACCTCGATGCCGCAACATCCGCTGCGGAGTTCCTAGTCAGCCACATGTACACTCCGCCCACGATGGTGGAAAGAATCAATCTGGCGGACTGTCAAGAGATCCCCCAATCGCCCTTCACGTATATTACCGGTTTTAACATCTGGGGTTTAAGCATCCTTGCCACGCATAATTCCACTTGGACGCCCTTGTAAGTGTGCATGATGATGTAGCCGTACACGGACTAATTCATTTTGTGGATCGTCCAGCGTGAACAGCCTGATCCTGTCGAGCGTGCCCTATGCCGGCTGGACTAACCAAGACGGGATCGTGATCGAAGGTACGCAGTCGCGTGTATTCACAATACTCATCGTGATGAACACACAAGACTGCAAGGCAGAGTCGCTAATACAACCGTCGACAACATGCAACACACTTTCAAAGGTACGCCTTACCGCAATACCCAGTAGAAATTTTGCTCAGCTCCTGCTGTAGTGATTTGGATAAGAGGCCTATACGAGGCTTGGACACGCATGGATCCAACGTCTAGCGCAGCGAAGTACCTCAAAGCTTACTTTTATGTGCAGGTAGGTATGCGCTCCCGAACGAAGGTCGCGGCTGCGTTGATGATGTATAGTTTAATGCTCTGCGTGATCTTGCATACAATGCCGACGTGGATGCGTACTCGCCGAATTGGGCAGGTCCTTCTGTGAATCAACAATCTTCCTGGGGCCAGCTGGCTGCTTTAGATCTGCTCAATACGGCATTCGCCGTAAATTCAAACCTAGAAACACCATCCAGGTATCCATTGTCATACGATTAGAATTTTCATCTGACTGACACCATTTACTTCCCATCTTAGCAATACTACCGGACCCTCGTCTGCATCTGCATCTACTGGTACCAATATTCTCGGACCCACTTTCACCGAGGAGCCTAGTGGTCATTCCTCCGCACCGTCCAGACCATCCAACTCCTCCAAGGCAGCTATTGCTGCGGGTGCGACTGTCGCTGGAATATCGGTAGTAGCAGTCTGCTGCTTTATTCTGCTGATTGCCCGCCGTAAGTGTGCACGACTAGTGTTGAGCACTGATACACCCCAAGAAGGCACCGCGCAACCTTACATTGTCGTTCCTGCTGAAGGTCAACCGAGATCGAAAACAGGGGTTTCTGGATGGGCGCGGCTCGAGCATGATCCCGGAGCTGTCGTGGCTGTCCCTGAAACAGGCATGCACACATATTCGGACTCGTCGTCGCACCGGAGGACGCGACCTGGCGCAGTCAACAGCAATTTGGATTCCGTGCCCTTGACACGGATGATGGCAGAAATGAGGCGCATGCTAGCTACGATGCCCGTGCCGGGTCCGGAGCGGGTTGACGAGCCGCCACCGCAGTACTACTCAGCCTCAGGCTCGAGGACGGGTACAGCCAGTGACGAGCCGCCGCCGCAGTATGCATCCAGGGATGACGGTGGCCGGGTGGTAGGCACGGAGCTTAGGTAATAAGGCGAAAGCGAAGGGAAACATGGTTGGCTATTTCAGACTGAACACATTCAAATGTGACTAGATAGCGATTCCTAGTTGCATTTATACTGGCCCGGTGAGACACAGGTTGTGGGTAGTATGTCATATCAGAAAACGGTGTATCCGAATGCACGAGACGTCGCAATCATTAGTATGAAGGCATCTAAGTCTTCAGTAGCAAACGAACACGGAAGTGTGTGCACTGTGCAAGCGTGGGGAGCCTGTGGCGATGACACCGTCACTGTTTGCGACGTCACGTCTATGTCCAATTCTTCGAGGTCAGAGAAATAGGTCGCAGCTGCCTTTAAGGCAAGGTCCAGGCGCGGATATGGATGGCACATGATAAGGCAGAGCTGGCGCAGAGGGTGGCATGCACTGCCGGTTAGCGAGCTAAACGCGTCTGAGGACTGGACTGGGATGAGGTTACTCAGTGCGACTCGTACAATGGGACGACCTGTAACAAGAGTACGCGCGACTTGGTGAAGACTGCTGAGTGATGACCGGTGGTTGAAGAGAGTTACAGCTTCGAGACATGGGAGTGCTTCGCGGTTAAGACTAAACGTGCTGGCAGCATTAGTACAGTAAAGATGCAAACCAAGGGAGCGTATGGAAGATTGCGATAGGAGGAACTGTGATAGCATAGCGTCTTGGTTGGTGCGGCATAAAACAAAGCGAAATGCCCGTAGACGGTAGAGGACGCGTGAAGCCGTCCAAAATCCAGCTGACAGACTCGTGCTCACAATCTCTCTGTGAGAATACGAGACCCAGGTCACCCAATTTCTGAAGGGACAGTAAGACTCGGCGAACGAGTCGGAGGAGATTGGAGGACACGCGACTGGTGGTGAAGGAAAGATGTAAAGTTTCCACATAACGGCGGGGATGCGGCAGGCTGGCCGGTCGGTCCAAAGCAGAGTTACCCAACGTCTTCAGGAGAAGAATCTGCTGTCTGATGGTCATTGGAGCCGTCCACGATATACCGCGGTACAATGTGAGACATCCAAGTGCATACGCCACGGAATTGGACTGTAAGATCGCGGGGAGCGCAGCGCGAGGCGCGAGGTCTATGATGAAGCCCAAGATTTCTGTAGGTACAACAGGAGTAAGCAAATCTTCTTGTGGCTGAATGGTAGGCTGCACGAGAAATATGACTGCGCTGGTTGGTGATGGAGGCTCTCAGGCTCGCAAGTCGACGTTGAACGTCAAGAGCAAAGTCCGTGCCGAGGCTCGTCGGATTGTTATCGATTATCAGCGGATCAAAATTCCAATTGTCCGTCTTATTGACAGTTGACCGCCGATTATTATTGTTATGCATGACGAGTATGACTTTCCATGGCTGCGCCTGAAATGCACGCAAACTCGTGCGTGCCTAAGATGCGTAAAAGAGTATCTCATCTCAGCCCGCTTCCTAGAGAACCGTTCGAAGCCGGTAGCACAGGCGGTTGCACGCCGGTGTACGAGCGGACATCCAACGCACCCGCCAAATTATCACCTCCCTCGTTACAACAGCGATACTTGTCGCTGCTTGGCACTGCACATGGAGGAGTAGCAGGATGGTAAGCGTGTCCGGTTGGTTCGCGTCGCGCTGTCCTCGAGACACGCGACGGTGGACGCGTCGGACGCCCGTGGCAAGCGCGTCGGTCGACATGACAACGGGGCATTCGGGCCGGACGGACGGGAGATGCTCATTCAGCTCGTGCTGCCTTTCTTTCTCTTTTCTTCCCTTCTTGACGAAGATTATCTTTCCATCTTCATCTCGCAGCGTTCGCAACAAGATCATTCGTGGGTAGATACCCACAAGGCTCGTAATGTCTTTCCACGCGCTCGTCTTTGCGCGCGTGGAGTCTAAATTTGCCTTCGCAGACAAAGGCTGACGGCTGAATTCAGGTTGAATGGACAAACGGATACTCCATTGTCCTCTGATCCTACTCTGCTTTTGCATCCATGTCCATGCCAACAACCCCGCCGCTTGTCTTCCATTCTCCCTCTTTCATGTGGCCATCTTCGCTGGTGTCCGTGATTGGGAGTTGATGCCTCCGTTCATCCAGATGGCCACTGTCCTCTATATCCAGGTATATAAACCAGGGCCCTTCGGTGAGCGTCCCTCCATCATCTCTCTCTCTCTTCCATCTATCTTCTTCCCTCTCGAGCTGCGCTCGTTGTTCTCGTTTCTTGTATACACTGTTCACGATCCAGCTCTTGCTTATCCCTCTTAGTCTGCTACCTTTCACGATGCGCCTCTCGCCCTCTTTCCTCGCTCTCGCCGCGGCCATTATTCCTTCCGCGACCGTCGCTCTTCCTTTGCAGAAGCGAATCGCTCAGCAAACAATCGATTCTGTACAGCCCTGGGAGAACGCCTGTACCGCTGCCGGTGGCGGCGAGCAGTGCAACCCAATCGCTGTCAATGCTGCAGCCACTCTCCTCGCCGCCGCCGGTCCTTGTGAGCAGCAGGATAATGCAGACAAGATGATCGACCTCGCTAAGCAGCTGAACAACAATGCCGACATGATCAAGTTCGCGCAGATCTTTGCTCAGCAGCCGCGCAATACTGTGCGTCTTCCATTATCTTATCTTTTTCATATGATACTGATCTCAACTGTATCTAGCCCTCGGGCCAAGCTGTGCCTTACTGCCAGTCCGCGCCTGCTAACCAGGAGCTCAACGGGCTCTTCCAGTGCCAATTTGCAAGCGCAGACGAGTCCACCTTCGTTAACGGCATTGCCGTCGGCCAGGCTGGTACCATTCCCTTCGGCCACAGCAGCCCTCTAAGCCCACCCGGTAGCTGCCCCGCGAACCCTAGCGGCCCGGTCCCTGACGGGCAGCAGCTCGTGAGCATCACACAAGACCCCGGCTTGTCGAACGTCGGCTCGAGCTCCAACTCCTCCTCCAGTTCCAACTCGAGCGCGAGCGCGTCTGACGCTGTGTCGAGCGCAGCTTTCACCGCCACTGCCACGGACTCAGGCGATGACAGTGATTGCTCTGCTGTGCCACCAGTCACTGTTACTTCTGTCATCACTGTCACCGCCGCAGCCACTGCCACCGACGCTGACTCTGCTTCAGCCACTGACACTATCGCGTCTGCGACTGCGACCGCCAACCCCGTCCTTGCTGCGTCCAACCCCGCCACTTCTTCTGCCACTGCATCCACCTCCACCTCCACCGCCTCGTCACTCGTGCAGCAGAACGCCCTAGCGGCTCAGAAGTTGAACGCCTCCTTCAAGACCCTCACGCAGGACTCGCCCTGCACGGTAGGCGACGATGCTGTTTGCATCAATGGGCAGCTAGCACAGTGTGCACCCACCGTATCGGGCGGCGGTGCGTGGACGCTTCTTGCATGTGGGAGCGGCGAGACGTGCGTAGCCCTCCCTCTGGTGAACAAGAGTGGTACCAGTGTCACCTGCGATACGCAAAAGGAGGCCCTGTCGCGCTTTCAGGATGCAGGTGTGAGCGGGGGGCTTGATGGAAGCTCGTGAGGATTTTCTGAGATGAAAGTCTGTGACCGGGTTCGTGTTGATGAGTTGTTGTAACATGTATCGATAGCTGTCGTGCTCAGTGTCGCCTCGTATACTTACACCCTCCTTATTGAATCTTTTGACACCTTTGCTATTCACCTGTCTTCGAGTGGCGCATGTGAGTCCTAGAGAATCGTCCCGCCGTTGTGCGAAACGCCAGCCCATTGGTCAGGACAATACTGACTTTCAACCGGGCCGGCAATCCGATGCGGCGATGCGCCTTGATGCGCCAGGACGCGGACGGCGCTACGCTCGCCTGCCCAGGCTTCTCTCAAACTACCATTACCTTCATCATCGCAATGCCATAAATACGTCCCCCATGCATTTCATACGCGTTCACATACGATCCTAATTGACTCATATTCCTCAAGATTTGTTATAGGTTTGACTACTCTCGATACGAGGTTTGCTCGTAATGTGGCCACGCTCAAGGGTTTTATGCATTGATCTTTAGGCAACCAGTGCCCCTATGCCCTCTAGCGAACTCGTTTATCTGTTCAGCACGTTCAGTACATGAATTTTCGGCTACGACAATACGCTCCACGCTTTCCCAAAGTCTTTGTAACGTGCGCGTATCCCCTCTTCTATGTCGACGGTCGTTTATCCGCAGCTGAGACTTGAACAAGAAACAATTGCTAGGAAACGGTTGTATTTAAAGCTTAAGTAGATATATTTAACAGTGGGTACGCTTCGATAGCCGCGACTATTATCTCTCGGTCTTCAATATGATAGTTCACATCTACACCTAGAACAGCAACGACTAGATCTTGTGGTGGACACTGTCTAAATTTTACATTTGCGGATCATGCCTCGGGCTTCAAGGACCTTGGTGAGTCCGATAGTAGCACAAAGCATTCCACTAGGGCTGATTCATTTCCATCTAATTTAGCTGATTTTTCTGCCATCAACAATCTGGAGAAGCGATACGCTCTCTTGAGAATTCCGGCGTTGCGCCAACATCTCCAGACACGGGGAAAAAGATGGTGCTCAAGTGAGGGGAACATGCATCAAGTTGCGCATGGGGTTTCGCTTTTCACTGCGCTGTATGACGCATAGTACCCCACTCCTGGATCCCCTACTGTGAGTATCGAAAGATCCAATGTTTCTAAACTCGCATTGTCTGGCTGCTGAGATTAAATAACGTTTGATAGATACCTTACCTGCAAATCGAGTCCTAAAGCAAGACTAGGATCGCGGCCGTAACGGGAACCGACTCGCTCTGTATCCTTGTTAACACGATTGTAGCATTATATCCCACTTGCAACGCGGCAGGCCATCGCAATTGAGGCTGCCTAGACCGTCTCTACATCAGCCAACGTTTTTCCATTCCACGGCTCGGATCGTTGTCCATCACGAATCGCTCGTACGCCCTATGACACGCCGAGGTGTGGGAAGGATACAAGGAGCCCTACTTCGTTGCCGCCAGCCTATCTGTGGTACGCACAGCCTGTTGCATTCATCACTAGCTTTCCATCAGATGTGCGATATGGTTTGCCTTCGAATTGCAGGTCTTGCTCGACCCAATCTTCATCACGAGACCGTGGTTGCTCTTCACTTCCTAGTCAAATATACGCTATCCTTTGGTCAAGGACGACGGCGACCGTCGCATGTGAGATATACAGCGAGGCTCGCGTGGTATTTCAAGGTTCTAGATATACTGACGTGCGCATCTGATGTGCTGACCCCACAACAGATCGTGTTCTCGGAGGGTTGTTTGCATCACTGTCAGTTGCGCACTGTCTGTCGCAACCCCCCGTTTACCGGGTTGCGAGCCTACAGCGAGCAGGAAATCAGAAGTAGGGCGATTCAATCTAATTGCGTCTATCCAAGAGTATATAAATAAACGGTGAGTGCAAGTCACAAGCCATCCCCGGTGGATATCGCTATACCACGCTTCCAGACCCCCTTCGTTGATACAGACTTCCACGGGCTGCGCTCGTCGATCATTCTTTCCACCAGCACACTCATTTGGACTCACATACGCTGAGCGTACATTGGCCTGTATATTCCGACTGCCACTCCCGCATCACACACACCCGTACAAGATCATCCATATCACTGTCGTACATCATCTCGCTATGGTTCACATCCTCTCCCTCTCGCTCGCGTTGAGCGCGGTCCTTCCGCCACTTGCCTCCGCCCTGCCTGTAGCATCTCCTCTTTCTATTTCACCTGCCACACCGCCATTCTCTCATTCCGACCCCCTCACCCCTGACTCGACATACGCAGAGCATATCCCGCAAGTCCATGGAAAACGGATTGATCAAATCACTGAGGATGCTGCTGCTCCTTGGAAGGCCGATTGCATCGACCTTCTCGGACAGGAGATATGTTTCAACCTTGCAGTCACTGCAGCGGGGTCGCTGCTCTTCGCAGCGGATGTTTGCGCACAGCAGGATGCCGCAGATCAGATGATCTCGCTTGCGAAAAGCTTTGCTCAGAACCAGACGAGTCAGCATCAGGAAGGGAATGGGCAGGACGAGGGCAAGGGCAAGAAAGAGAGTAGTAAGGCGGACAAAAGCAAAGAGAAATCCAGTGCGAAGGAACATTCCAATCAGAGCAATAATGCTACTGGGCTGAGCACACCTCCAAACCCTCACGGAGGACTTAACGCGACCCAAGCATACCTGGTGAAAAATATGATAGATTTAGCGGTGATCTATGCTCAGCAGCCGCGTAACACGGTATGTACCACAGTCATTTACCTTTCCTCTACAGATGCTCATCTGCTGCGCCACAGAACAACGATTTTTCCGTGCCTTACTGCCAGCGCCGCCCGAACAACACCGAGCTCGTAGGGATCTACCATTATTGTCAGTTTGCCGGGCTCTCAAACACGACCTATAACATCATCGGGAACCCGAATTCTGGCAAGACCATTAAGCTCGGCAAACGTGGTACCATTCCTTTTGGAATGTCAACACCAGTCAGCCCACCTGGGAGCTGTCCTTCGCACCCCGCTGGACCAGTGCCCGCCAATGTGCAGCTCGTCGAGCTTCTGCGCCCGAGTGGCACAGCTGGGGCCCATGCGGCTGCGAAAGGGAGTCACGCTGCTGCGAAACCTGCTCAAGCTACAGGTGCCCCGTCTCACCACTGACCGCGAGAGGCATCGAAGCCACCTAATAGGAAGGAGTTCCGTTGTCGTGATATAGGAGCGCGAGATGAGAGTGGCAAAGATGAGAAGACGGCGATCGTTGGATGAGGAGGATGCTTGTACCGATACCCCTTGTGATGTGATGTATAAACTAGTATACCCGCTCGGCTGTGTACACCGCACGCCGGTCAAAATCTTGAATCATTCTTCAGACCGTCGACAAGCTCACCACGTTGCATTGGGCTAGTGTTGAATGTGTGCAATGCAAGCTCAGAGAGTCCGGTACGGATAGGCTGAGTCGAAAACTATGGATACAAATCTATGTCTAGAGATACAGAGGCTGTAGTATACATTATACATTATCCAAACATCGGATGATCGTCACGAAACGAAGAACACCAGAGGCGCCAGGCCCCATGCTGACAAACGTCTAACTTCGCTCGACTACCTCCAACACGACCCGCCCAACGCACTCGCCCACTGTGCCCTTCTCATACACCCCAACATTGTACTCGCCCATATCAGCCTTCGTCGGAACGCCGCTCAGCTCCACCGTCCGCTTCTGGTCGCGCCCGCTGACGGCGACGACGTCCGCCTTGACGAACTTCGGCAGCTTCTGCCCGGACATGAGACGCACCTCGAGCGCCGTCGCCGCGGAGGCCGGTAGCGTGAGCGCGACGCGGAAGCGGAAGAACTCACCCGCGCGCGAGAGCATGCGCGGGACGGGCGTCGGGATGTCTGGCGAGACCCTGCCTCGCGAAGTGCTGCGCCCCATGTGGGAAGATTCGGCGACGGAGAACGACGGCGACGGTGAGGCATCTATCGGCCTCGAGGTCAGTACTTACATTCTCTGAGTCAATTAAGGCAAGAGATGGACGTACCCGCGGAGGCTTCCCCACTACGCAGATCATCGCCCAGTGCACGGACATACTCAATGCCCACGCTTAGCTCATCTCCGCCCTCCCCACCCTGGCCGTCCTCAAATCTGCGCTCCGTGCTCGCACTACGGAAGACCTTTGCGATCTGGCTGACCACCCGTTTCTTGCTCTTCCCCGTGATCACTTCCGCGCTCTCCGCGGGGACGCCCTCGCCATCCGCTTTGGGGACAGGCACGCGACTGGACGACGTGAACGGCACGAGGCGGGGACGGGGGGCACCTTGCTCTTGGGTGTTCGTGGTCTGGTTCGTCCGGTGTGTTTGGAAGGACATGACGCTCCCGCTTCGGACGCTCCTGACGCTTCTTGCACGTTCCGCCTTTTGGACGACGGCCTCGTTGATGTGGGACTCGTCGCTATCAAGCGACATCTCGGAGTCAGCGGAACGCTGTCGACTGAGCTTGACCCCGTGTATAGTAGCCGTATGTGCTTGTGGAGGGGTGGCTGGCAACAAAGGTGAACGTCCTGTACCTTTGGGTGCGAAATCGGGTCGCCTCCGAGGGATGGACCGACCACCAGTAGACGACGACGGCGACCCCACTAGACTCGTCCCTGTCATCGCACTAGCAGCGTATTCGTCACCGAACGGATTCGTCCCCGGGGTCTGCGCGCGCACGGCGCGATTGTCGAACCCCAGCCCATTCGCGTCCGCGCGCCGCCCGTCCTCCGCCATCAGGAGCACCGGCTTGCCGATCACAGGTCGCCGCCTAGCGGTGCTCCCGCCGCCCACGGTCGTGACGATCGTATTGCTCACGATGCGCATCGTGTCGCTGACCTGCCGCGCCGCGCCGCGGATCCGGCCCAGGAACTCGCTCTTGCGCATCACTGCAGGGCTACTGAGGGGGCTTGCGGGCGAGAACGTGCCGCTGCCGTCCGTGTGTTTCGTCATCGTGCGCGCGAGCTTCGCCATCCCGAAGTCTTTGGGCGAGGTGTACGTGTCGCCCTCGGCGTCGATGCCGTACCACTTGCGCTCCTCTTCGGTGTAGGCGCGTATGCCTTCCTCGCCGATGAGCGCGGTGTCTTTTACGCGGGCGAATCGTCTGAATGCGGCGAGACCTAGGCCAAAGGCAACCAGTCCTCCGACGACACCGAATGCGATCTTGAGGCCGAGGAGTAGCTTGGCACGAGTGGAGGCTGATAAACCAGTAGGGGACGATGTGTTGTGGGACTTCACGTAGTCGGACTGCGTGAGCGAGACTGGTAGTGTAGTGTGCGAGGTGGAGTGCGTAATATGTGAATATGCGGTGAAGGTAATCGAGACATGATCGTAGTCGCTAAAGTTTGTAGGAACCTTTCCTGTGACAGTGCCGGCATTAGGGTCGAATTGCAGGAAGTTCGTGGAGTTATCTGGATCGAACGAAGCAGTAAGCGTTACGTCGTCGTGCCCGCCGACACCTGTCGTGTTGGAGAAGAACGGCGTCAGAGAGAAATTCAAGGAGTTGCCGGCCTGGACCAAGACAGGTTGCAGAGTCGTCGCAGTAAAGTAAGAAGGGACCACGGCGAGAGAAACGTTAGTTTCGAAGGTCTGGTTCACAGTAGTCACGATCGTCACAGGGAGGATCGGGTCCTCTTTGCCGTCGTCCATGTCTTCCGGAGGCTCGCCGCTCAAGGTCCTCGTGTCCGTATCGTACTTAAGCCAGTCGCCATAGAAGTCGGTATCCACCTGAAGCGCAGCAATATCGGTAGGCTGGAGAGGGCTGCCATCTAGCAAGAGTCCAGTAAAGTCCGCGGGCGAGTTCAGTGTCACCGAGAAGGGCGTCTCCGCCGTGATGTTGATCGTCGGGAGTGACGTCGTCGCCACCGAGAGTTCGTGTTCCGATACCCAGATATTAAACGGCAAAGATGAAGCAGAGTAGCCTTGCTGGTCCGATGCGTATAGCGCCAGCGATAGTGTGTGTTGCTTGCGGGTGTCGGCCATCTTCGGCGTCACGCCGTCGAAGGTGATAGACTGTGTGTCAAAGCGGATCCAGTCAGGCAAGGGCGCACCGTTCGTCTGCGTCGCACCGTAGTACACGTCCTCGCCCGAGTCCAGCACGAAGGTGTCGTAGTCGAAGCCTATGCTGAAGGACCACTGTGGAGGAATCCGGAGCGCGGGGGTTTCAGACTTGAAGGCTGAGTTGTTTGCGAGTAGAAACACTGAGGACAGTGAGGGGTTCGGAAGCTGGAACTGGTCCTCTACCGAGCGCTGTAGCTTCGGCGCTGGCGTTGACGAGACGCAGAGGTCGAAGAGCGACGTGGCGTTGTCAGACGTGTTGGGATCCCGCGCCATGACCTTGATAGTAGGTGCACCCTCGTCCGATGGGTCAGGTCTGCCCGAGAAGGTCCGGGTGGAGGGATTAAAGTTGAGCCAGCCAGGGAGGTCGAAGGCCGTATAATCCAGCGAAGCGTTCTTGGTGGACGCGAACGTCATGTTGGAGAACGTCCATGAGTAAGTAAGGTTGACCCGCGCAATGAGCGGGTATTGGTCGTCGATAGGGTATTGGACGTAGACAGTGTTTGCGGAGACATATGAGAAGAAGAGACAGGCCGTCGAGACGAGAAGAGACCAGGACAAATGAAGGGCGTGCATAGCGATTGTGTTGATAAAAGAGGGACGCCCGCGACGGAATCTTCAAGACAAGTCGGCCTGCGACTGCAGCCAGGGACCTTGCTATCGGAAACACAGGGTTGAGTTGGACAGCGACGTGCGTCGAGTGGTTAGAGGACAGACGAACACCGCGCAAACAAGTGCAAACTTTGGCCTCGAAAAGGTCGCGTTTCCCGATCAGGCAGTGATGCGCCTTGCGTTCCTAACATGACCAAACAACGCGCGGGGACGCGTTCGGCCTTGTTCAGCCCAGATCATTCGTTGCAGCTGAGGTGCATAGCAACTGCGTTCATGTCCGTGATCTTTAATTTCTCTTTCGCGAATCTACTAATCATAGTAGTAAGCACTTACGCACTTTTGACAGTTATCGCTTACCTCTCAGAAGAGGTCCTAGTCTCAGTGTAGATTCAAGAACGGTCTTCATTGGCAATGCGGTCTTTGATTCAAGAAATCGATACAAGGTCCTCTGGTTTAAGAAACGTTGCTACACAATCTGGGCGTAGTTGTGGCTGTAACAGGTACAGGCACTGGCCTTCTGGGCGTATCAAGGATCACTGCGTTGTGGACACCTGTATACCACCGCATTGCACTGATGCATGTTGTCGAAGCACATCAGATTAAAAGAGATCGCAATGGCTGGCAACCTGAGGCCTCGGTCGCGTGGCGGGTTGGCGCTAATACGTTCCCCACAAAGCATCGGTGGCGCGATCGGCGACTTTGATCGCCGCTTCTTACCAAATTGCCATCTGCAAATCTCGTATACCTTTCACCATGACACAATCTGGATCTGGCAGCTCGCCCACAGGATAAACTCGCAGCGACCTGGAATATTCGGTCAGCAACCATTGACAGGAGCTTCCCGGGATCTCGTCGAAACGAGCTTGCATCTCAGACAATTGTCTGCTTGCTCACTGTGTCCAAGTGGCGTGCTGCGTCCGTCGGCCCACAGAAGGCGTACGAGATACCTAACGTGAGCTGACGGCATTTGACCGGTGCGCCACCATGATCTAACCTAGATATCGCCTGATGATTCCGCCACGACAGGTTAGATCTCGTCGCGACGAGGCCCATGACCGTCAGCTGCTCCTAGGCCCCGCCTCGGTCCAAGGATAGCACACGCGCTGAGCGAACTCTCTGCGCCCGACCCCACGGGCTGCCGACGGTGGCCTCTACACTGACCCGTCCTCGAAATAGCCCGCACCGAACTTGCACAGTACGCTGCGCCCTGCGAAATCAGCTGCGAGTCTACCCCGGACGCACCCCCCGACGCCCCGGCACACACGCCGCCAGCCGCACCCCCGCACCGCTGATCACGATCGCCCACAGCGAACTGATGATAGGTGATAGGCGAGGCGGAAGCACGCCAGGCCCCCACACGTAACGGAGACACCACGCGGGGTAGATTGCTCGGTAGATTCGCAGATGCAGAGATGCAGATGCGTGCCCCATCGCCCGCCAGCATCCCGGGCCCGCGAGCCCGTGCGAGCAGGAATGAATGTCCCGTGCGATTCGCGTCGTGTTTACCCACCATCTTTCGTCGCGAGACTAATCGCTGATAAACGCTGCCAGGCGTTGACGGGATCTGCAGATTCATGACTATGCGGCGGACGGCATGGGCTGAGGGGCGGCGGGGTGTGGGGGGCTCTGTGTGCGTTGTGGCAGGTGGTGGCGCTGGGAAACTGTCGTGGCGGAGTGGAACGACGGACAGTCGTGCACACAGAGCGGCTTATTGGTCCGTCGGCAGCATTCTATGGGGGTGGGGGATCAACGGGCCGCCGCCACTGTGTTCTTGAATGCGCCTGTAAAACAAAAACTGACAAAACACTGAACAAAGTCCTGCGCGTTCCGGATCTGCGCAGAACCTTGAGGGATCGGCGTGGTGCACACCCGCCGCTCGGGGTTGCCCAATCGGGCAACCCCGAGCACCCGCGTCGGGATTGCCATAACGGGCGGCTATATAAACACGTGAAAGGTTGTTCCTTACCTCGACCCGGACAGCGACCTCGTCCGGTGCAGTGCCAGCCTGATTCACTCCGACGCCTTATAAGCCCCCTTGACCACCTTTGCGCCCTCTCTCTCTTCTTCCAAGCCCTGCAAGCATGTCATCGTTCACCCAGCGCATCTCCAACCTCGCGGGAACATCCGCCAAAGCGAAGGTCCTCGCCCAGAGCGACAATGACGTCGTCATCGTCTCTGCAGTACGGTCTGCTATCACCAAGGTGCGAATGAAGAGGGGTTAGAGGGAGAGTGCGTATCTGACTAGAACGTGTTCGTCAGGCAAAGAAGGGCGGTTTCAAGGACACACGCCCCGAGGAGATCCTCAGCGAGGTCCTCCGCGCCGTCTACACCAAGGTCGGCCTCGACCCCGCCCTTATCGAAGACGTCTCGGTGGGCAATGTCCTCCCCCCAGGCGGCGGCGCGTCTGCCGCGCGTATGGCCGCCCTCGCTGCAGGCATCCCCAACACTGCCGCCGTGAACACCGTCAACCGCCAATGCTCCTCCGGCCTCACCAGCGTCAACCAGATCGCGAACCAAATTACCACCGGCCAGATCGACATTGGCATCGGTACGTTCCCTCTTGTTCACTGCTCGTGCCCGCATTCCCCCGCTCACCGCCCGCTCGTTAACAGGCGCCGGCGTGGAGTCGATGACCTTCGGGTTCGGCCCGCGCGCGACGGCGGACGGCTTCTCCGAGAAGGTGCTCGCGTGCCAGGAGGCCGAGGACTGCCTCATCCCGATGGGCATCACCTCCGAGAACGTCGCCGCCGACTTTGGCATCGCGCGCGCGCAGCAGGACGCGTTCGCCGCCAAGTCCTTCCAGAAGGCCGCCGCCGCGCAGAAGGCGGGCAAGTTCGCGCCCGAGATCTTGCCCATCAAGGTCCACTGGACGGACCCGAAGACGGAGGCGGAGAGCGAGGTCGTCGTGGACCGCGACGACGGCGTGCGGGACGGCGTGACCGCGGAGAGCCTCGCGAAGCTGAAGCCTGCGTTCTCGAAAGAAGGCTCCACGCACGCCGGAAACGCCTCGCAAGTGTCCGACGGCGCCGCCGCGGTCCTCCTCACCCGCCGCTCCGTCGCGAAACGCCTCGGGCTGCCCGTCCTCGGCAAGTTCGTTACCGCCGTCGCGGTCGGCGTGCCCCCGCGGATCATGGGCGTCGGCCCCGCGTACGCGATCCCGCGCGTGCTCGCCAAGACGGGCCTCGCGAAGGACGACGTCGACTTCTTCGAGATCAACGAGGCGTTCGCGAGCCAGGCGATCTACTCGATCGAGAAGGTCGGCCTCCCGTACGAGAAGGTCAACCTTCACGGCGGCGCGATCGCGCTCGGACACCCATTGGGCTGCAGTACGTCGCAAATCGTGCCGGACATGATGTGTTTGCTAATTGACCGTTTGTACAGCTGGCTCAAGGCAGATCGTGACGGGACTGAACATCGCGAAGCAGTACGGCGGGAAGATCTTTGTGACGAGCATGTGTATCGGGTCGGGCATGGGTATGGCGGCGGTGTTCGTCAGCGAGCAGTAGTTGGATCTCTCTTCACAATGCACGGGACGGTTATAGCGCATCCTTCGTATGATCTCTGGAATCTGTACCATATGTCTTGTATGTTTTGCATGTCCACAAGCGTCTCTCGAGGCAAGCAACGTTCTAAGAGGATAGCTCTTCAAAGCACCAGGAAAGCGCCTCGAGCCACAGTTCAATTCGCAGTGTTGAGAGAACGCGATGAGATATATTCAAGCTACACTACAAACTACAGCAAAGCATATCCCTCCGTTACGGGCCGTCCCAACGTCCAACAAGCGTCAGCACGATCTTAGGACAGAGGACTCGCTCTCCCTGCGAGATACGGCTCAAAGCCCCCGCGTATACCGCCCCCCAAAGGCAGACGGCAGCGCAGACACTCCAAATATCGCCCGCGAGGTGTAACTTTCGATAAAGAGAAACGAAAAACGCGTGCGCGCGCGTTTTATAGCGCGCCCACCCAGAAGCGCCCTGCGCACGGACCACCCCGTCCCCGAGCGCCCGGTATATAAACCGCGTCGCGCGCGTTTTGACGGTTCCTTACAGTCACCTCGACCCCGGGGCTGGCGTCCGAGGGTCTCTGGCCCGCTGACGCACGTCGAGGGGTGCTCCGCTTTATGCACGGGGGTCGAGAAGAGGGACCGACGATCGTTGGGTCGCCAGCTGGGCATGCCGTTTGCGTTTCGTTGTCCACTGGCGAGCGGCTAATCAGCTTTTGATACAGTCTTTGTAGGCACCGTAGTCCTTGTACATGTCGTAACGGTCGTGCAATGCTACAAAGTCACGATACGCGCTGGTCCGGATGCTCGATACTCGATGCGCGATGCTCGATGTGCGATGCTCGATGCTCGCTTTCATTTACATCGAAATTGCGTGTCGTTCGCTATAGATCGGAATCCCGCGGCAGCACCGCGCGCAGCTCCCGCCAACGCGACTTGTCGACGGCGACGTCGACGCGATGTGAGTGCGTGTTGGACCTTATAGACTCATCACATCTGTCCCCCTCGCCGTCACGGTCTGCTAGGCGACGCCGTGCTCAGTGATGCGGCTTAGCTTCGCGGGAGTGCGCAGACCGCAGACCCGCCCTCGCCCTGACGCAATATTCATCATGGATCCAGAATCCAGATACGAGAGGAGACGATTCGATGGGAGACGATGGCATGCCCAGCATAGCACAGCACGCCATCAGCGATACGAGGACCGTGGACAGAGTCAATGCGGTATCAGAGGGCTATTGTTGGCTGATGTGAGTGCGAAGCCTGTTCGTATTCGACTTATCAGTTATGGGGCTCATCCGTGTCTTCGCTGTTGCCTACACAGGCCGCAGACACTCTATTACCGCTGTCCAGGAACGTTTGCATTTGCGCTTGCAGCAGACGTTCGTGTTCCCTGCCGGCGACTGATAGCAGGACGAGAAGACGTGAAGCGTCTGTTCCGACGCAAGAGAGTGGGCAAAGCGGGCGGAAAGGCAGATATCCATCATATGATGCGGCGAGTTCATAGGGTTGTGTCGGAAAGAGACCCTCGTCCCAGTGCAAACGCAACATGCGGGCAACGGGGTCCATGACAGTGTGTGATGTGAGTGCACCCGATGCTGTTCTGGTCAATAGATGGTATCTGCTATCTCACGAATCTGGGTCTGTAGATGACGTCCGTCACAGGCACTTGCGCCTGCCCTGCCGGTCTCTCAGCAGGTTTCCTCTGGTACGAGACGAGTGGCGTACACCGCTGCCGCACAAGAATAACGCAGACGGGCAGGCTGCGACACGCGGTGCCCCACACGGTCCGCGGACGTGTGCTGGCGAGGATTGGGCAGCCTGAAATACCGCACCGGCAGGACCGAGCGCACGCTGGCTGGCATCATCAGGCAGAACCCCCGAACGATCCACCCGTCTGGGCCCTGTGCACCGAATGGAGGCTGATATGGGGATGTGTACTTGCGAACAGTGATAGGGTTTGCTGCAGTGCATGGGTACCGGAGGCTCTGTATGGGTCTGTGGCCGTCATCCCAAGACGAAGGCGTGATGGGCTGATGGGGCGGACGCAAAGAGCGTGATACGGTCAGCGGTGCGTCCTGATAGGTCCTGATTTCATATCCCCAGAGCGAGGGCCTCATCAGGCATCAGGCAGCACGAGGCAGCATCAGGCTTGGGACATGCCCTGCTAGCTTCGCTGTATTCCCGGCGCCGGGGACCGCGGCGGCCGTCGACTTCCTCGGAGCGGGTGCAGACGAGTGATGGTGGCCATTGTGGACGCCACCGTATATGACCGTGGCTGCGACAGGAGCCTCGACTGGCGACATCGCACCAAGGCCAGCGGCGCCGCGGGCCATTCAGCCCCGTTTGTCTGACTTTGTCATCAACCGTCAGCAGCGAGGCTCGAGGCTCGAGGCTGGGGTGTATAGAGTATCGAGGAGGGAGGTGCCTGCCTCGAACCTTGTCACTATCTCTATCGACCATTCTTGATCCGGTGCACCTATCACCGTCTGCGTTCGCTGCAGCTGATCCCAACGTCGTCCGCATCCGGACCAGCCAGCTGCTTTCTCCCACCGCCGGGCGCATCGCGCAATCATCAGACGCGCCCTCGCACACGCTGCCCCTCCCGGGCCCTCCGTCTCGCACACACTCTGTGCGCGTGATGCCTGCACTCGGGCCCCCGCAGCCTCTGCCACGCCACACCGCCGTCAGTCCCATGCCGGTGCCACACCCTCAGGGTCCTCCTCGCTGGCTGATGCCGGCCAGCCGCATGGTCCTCGACGGGCGGGAGCGGGCGGCCGCCTGCGATTGGTGGTCGCGCACCGCGTGATGCAGTGTATGAAGGCGTCCTGGGAGCGCGGACGCGCGGGTGCGGTCGCGTCCCTGAATGCAGTCTTCCTTGTACAGTACTCTATGCAACCATTCATTTCCTGAATGCACGCTTCCTTGTGTGCACCAATTGATTTTGGCTGGGCCGTGTCACCCTTCCGCCTTCGAGAAGAACCGCGCATCACGCGGTGCTTGATTGCAAGAACAACCAGTCGTCAAAGAGTACAGCAGAGAACGGGACACAGTAAAAGGAAGGATGCGAAGACGAGCACAAAGAGGACGAGGACTAGTAAATAACAACACCGCGTATTCACATGTATTTTGTATGACCAGAAGGAAGCTACAGAAAAGGAAGAAGAAAACGGCGCGTGGTCACACAGCAAAGGCTACAGGGCGAAGCATTCGGGAAAAGATCAAGACAGCGAACAGCAGGCGCATTAAACAACTCTCATGGGCAAGCACGGGGCGGTCGACCGGGTATAGCAGCCAGTCATTGTCTGCACAAAGTGGCCATATTCAGCAAGATTCCGTCCGTCGCGCCGAGGCGCCGCCCCGGCCGACAGACCACACCGCAGCCAGTCCACCGATTTTCTACCAGGCGACAACCGAACCGAGACACGGGCAGCGAAGCGTTGCAAGAAAGAGACAGGGAGGGGGGTTCGAGGACGTGTCCGTGGCGCGCTTCTGCGCACCGGCGGCGACGGGTGCGCCTCTATGCAGCGGCGGCAGCCGTCGCGGGCGCGCGGTACTGGTAAGGAGGGGAACGCTGCTCCTGGCGCGGGCTGCGCTCCGGCGTCCCCGGCGAGTGCGCACGCTTCAGCGACGTGTTCTCCTGGGGAGCAGCCGCGGTCGGTGCACCCGACGCGGCGGCAGCCGCTTCTTGTGTGCCCTGCGCCTGCTGGCCCGCCTGCGACGGGCTGCCGTTGAGCAAGCTGCGGATCTCGGGCAGACCGTTCTGTGCGTTCTGCGCGGCGGTGGGCGGGTACGCTCCAGGGGCCTGTTGCGCCTGCGGGGGCTGCCCGTCCGCGCGCGGCATCAACGGCGCGATGGACGGGTGGTCGTAGTGGTGCGGCGGCAGCGCGTTCGGCGGCATCTGCGACGAGATCGGCGGCAGACGACTCGACGACGGCGGCGGCGGGCTCCGCGACGTCTTGAAGCTGTTCTGCACCACCGGCCCCCGCTTGTGCGGGAACTGCTCCGGGCGCGGGCGCGAGTGCGTCCGCTCAAAGAGTCCGCACTTGTTGCAGAGCTAGCGGCGGATGTCAGCGCGTGTCATGATAAACTGGTACGGGTGACTTACGACTTTGCCGGGGGTGAGGCTCGAGCGGCGCCAGGTCGAGGTGTCCGTCGTGCGGCAGTTGTAGCACTTGCGGCGGATGCGGTCGTTCAGCTTCGTCGCCGCATCGTCCGTGTGGATGATGTACGGCGCCGGGGGCAGCGGGTGGCTCGCGACAAACGTGGGGCGGATCGAGCGGGTCGACACCTGCGGCGGGTAGTGCGACGACGGCGGGTACTGGGGCGGCATCCCGTGCTGGGAGGGGTCGGCCGGGTAGCGGGCGTGCGGCGGGTACGGGTACGCGGCTTGGTTCATGCCGGGGCCGTTGGGGGCGGGAGGCGGGTAGTAGGGAGCCTGCGCCACTGGTCAGATGCGACAGAGCACTAGGGCGAGATACGTACGGGTGGGGACGGGGACGCGAGGTTGGCGTGCTCCGGAGCGGGCGAGTCGTGGAGGGTGGCGATGGGAGGCGGGGAGGGCTGGGAGCCGGGATGGTGTTCGTACTGGGGCCGGTCATCAGACCTATATAGTGTTGAGTGTGATGGGGTGGCGGTGCAGGCTCGCGATCTGGCGTACCTGGGCTGACCGTTTCTATCTGCAGCATCAACGCGATGTGGCATATCGTATTCGTAAGGGTGGTGAGATGATGGCGGCGGCGGGTAGCGAGAAGCAAAGACTGGCGCAAACGTCGGTTGTTGCTGATGATGGCAGTGCGAATCAGGATCAGGCGATAGAAGAAAGATCAGTGGGAGAGATGCGTACCCAACGGTCGGGGTAGTACTGGGGATGGTGGTAGTAGGCGACGTTGACGGGCGGGGCAGGCGGGGGCGGGGCGGGTTTGCTGTCGAGGGCGGGGTCGATGACGGGCGCAGGGGCGGGCTTGTTGTCGTCGTCGACTCGGTGGCGGAGCGACGGGGGCGAGTTGGGCTGGTCGTGCTTGGGCGAGGGAGGGGAACTTGATGATGGCGCGTGTCGGGGGCGTGGCGAGGTGATCTTATATAAAAGCGATATGATATAGCACGGGCGACTGGTACTTACGACATTATTCTCAAGACTGTCCCGGGGTGTCTGCGCGAGGTTTGATGGGAGAAAGGATCCCAAGAAGGCGGAAGCACAGCTGCAGCCTGCAACCACGACCACAAACTTTGAGTTAGAGAGGACATCACTGATATCAGATGCGATACCCACCTGCGATGCGGCGACGGCGGCGGCGGCGGCGAAAGCGACGAGCGCGAGAGCGAGGTCGACGGCGGGGCGGTGATGGACGACGCTTGAACGCACGAGCTCGTCGAGGTCGATGTTGTTGATCAAAACTCCCACGCGTTCCAACAAACGCGTCCAACCAATTTTCTTGTCGAGAGCCACGGGCGCTCTTCGGCGGCGGCACCTCGGCACGGGCGGCGACCCCGGGGGTGTTGGTGCCTGCGAGCTCGAGGTATCTCTCCCAAATCTCTCCTCTCGCCATCTGACCGGTACTCTAATCAGTCTGACCCTGCGGTATCGAGATGCAATCATCTGGTTTCATTTTCTATAGTCGCATCGCATATCGTCCGTGTACGCGTTCACACATCCTGCCAACGGCGGGCGTGGAAAGAGATGTGCGATGGCTGATACGAGCAGTGCTCCCCACCGCCCTCGTCGCCGTCTATCAGCTTCCGCGTCCGTAGCTTCATTTCGTCCTGATTCCGCGGCCCAATCAGCACACAACGCTGCTGCTCGTAAGCTCAAGGTTCCGCCCTCTTCACCGTCCCAGCCTGATCATCAGTCCAGCGAGATACAGAAGCACATACCCGTGCCCTCGACGCTCGTCCTCGCAGCCCCTTCAGCGTCCTCTGGGCGCGCCCAATCGCGTCCTGGCTTTTTCTACGGGCTGCAAGCCCTCCACCGGAGGCCGTCCTCGACCCCAGGCGTGCCCGGTCACTTGCAGACCACCGTACGCCACATCGAACGCTGTCAGCGTGTTCTATCACGTCTGTCGCCAACCATCGCAAAGGCTAACACGCTTCCCTGCGGCGATGCCATCGCAGTCGTCGTCCTCCCCGAACCTTGCGCGAAAAAAGCATCAGCGCCCTGCAGGAAGCGTGCGGACCCCGTCTGGTCCCCGACACCGCCGCCGACGGGCCTCAGACGAGACACGTCTCAGCGCGGCCCACCGTCGACCTTGCCCGTATAGGGCCCCGTTTTCCGGTCTGACGAGCCTCCAAATCGCCCGCGCCGAGCGCACCGGATCATGTGCGAGCCTCCACACGTCTGCGCGATTTCTTCCTTTCCCCTCTGCCCGCATGACCACCCGTGTCTGGCTACCTCTTGCAAGGGTCCTCCAGGGTCCTCGCCATACGTGCTTTCTCACCAGCTGTTCCCGTCAGAAAGTCAATGCATGCCGCCTTCATCACGACATTGCTACCTCGTGGCCCGCTGTTTGCCTCTGCCTGTGCGGTCTGGACATCAGCTGCCCTGCTGCGTCCTCTCCACCCTGTCCTCGGCCTGCTGATTCGCCACCACGCGCGGCTGTGGCAGCGTATTCGGGGCGACACCCAACGCCACAATCCTAGTCTGCTCCTCTCAGACTTTATCGTCATCAACCCGGCACATCACCTCAACAGTTCCGCTGCGACGATGCCCCGGTCGCGACTTCTCGCCCGCTCATCAAATCACCACACGATGCGGACGGCTCGCGCAACGATACACGAGCCGTCGCCTCAGCTGCGTCCAACAGTGCCCAGGACGCGCGCGGGCGCCACGCTGTCCCGGAACGGCAGCTCTCTTGGAACGCATGTCGTCAGCAGGGACACCCCGGCTCCCCCGACGCCCATCAACGCCCTCCCGCGATCTTGCAGATCAGCTCGATCACCCCGCCCGCCCCGCTCCCCGTCGCACACAATAATTATTGTTGTTTCCGAGAATGCATGTATGTACGTTACGGTCGTAATTATAGACATTCCAGACGACCGCGAAACCCGCAAGCGAGCGCGAGACAGCGACGCGGAGGGCTCGCGTCCCGTCCGTGCTGTGCCGTCCCAGGCTATCAACGCGACCCGTGGCGATCACGACTGATCGGCCGCCATGCACTGGGCCTCTGGACGGGCCACTCGGCACTGCTTTACGTCCCATGAGCGAGCACCATGGAGCCCAGCGCAGACGCTGCGTATTTTCGAGCCGTCGTCGTTTGTATCGTCGGCGGCACCGAATAATAAAATATATTGGGTTGCTTCGCGATGATAGAGCTCGCTTGCCTCCTATCAACGGCGTACGCGGACCATAGGGGCGACGGGCAGCGGCCGGATTAGCCGACTGTGTGTCGGCGATGTCCACAGCTGGAAGTTGGCAACCGCGGAGGGTCGACCGTGTCAAGAAATCCCTCTCAAACGCCGCCCAAATTATCTTCGGCAGGTGTTTTGGAAGGGTGGGCGGGTAGGGTTAATCGTTGAGCATGACCTGCGCGGGATGTCGAAGTCTGTAGGGAAATGTGTGCGGTGGCGTTTCCAGGCGGAATGTCTTTACTGTCGATGGTCAGCTCGCACTATCCTCTCTAGAGTCAGCTGGGACCCACCGCGCCCTGTTACTCATCTCTGGTCGGAAACAAGGGTTGTCAGCTCGCATGTAACTCTCTTCGGCACTGGCGTACTCACTAACAGACGCGGCCCGCTGGCGGAAATCAGCTAGCGTCGACGCCGTAGGCAACGCCCGCTGCAGGGTGCTATCGCCACTACTAGCTGCACCATCTTCGCGAGCACTCGAGTGACTCGAGTCAGGTAGACGACCCCCCCCTCCCTCGCCCTCTGCCCCGCAGCCCGGCCTCTCGCCAGGTAGCCGCGGGACCCCACCCGCACCCACACAAAATTTGCGATGGGGCACCCCGCGAGGGACCTCGGGCACACGCTCAACACACCGTGATGCTGAGAACCCAACAAGATAGAAGGCCCCTCCTGCTCACCTGAAGCAGTGTCGAGACCGACGGCCCGCGCTAGCGGCGTGCGTGATCCTGATCCTGCACCCACGCCTTGCCAAACGAGTGAACAGCCAAACAGTGTGCGTCGCAGCACGAACCCATGGATAGCACGGCGTGCGCCGCGGGCGATACGCATCTCGTACAGAAACCAAGCCACAACAAGTGTCAGACAGTACAGTAGACGGGGCCGGGCTTGGTCCGAGCAGGCGAAGCGCAGCCGTCGCCGGATTAGCACAAACATACAAAACAGACAAATTTTGGAAAGGAAAACCAGAAAGCGAAAAGAAGGGTCCAGGGTTAACGTAACGGGTTTTGGAGCAAGTTAGGGAAGAGAGGTATCAGGCACAATAGGGGGATAGCAATAAAGATACGACAGATCGAACGAACGGATGCCAACAACAGAGACTCGCCGTGCGGGCAATAAATAATTCTAGCGACGACGGCGGCGGTTCGGCCTGCACTGCAAGGGCCTTCTATTCATTCGCGACCTGTACAATGTCCTGCATCAGTCCCTCATCAACTTGAGAAAAGATCATCAATTACCTTGAGCACGCGTCGGCCGCCACCGTAGCCGTAGTCTTCGTCGTCGCCCAGGCTCATTTGGCTGTCGCGCTCCTGGCCGTGGGTGTACGTCGCGTACGGCTCCTCGTCGAGCTCGCTGTGGTACTCTGGCGGACTCGATACCGCGCCTGCGCCAACGGGAGACTGGCCGCCCGAGTGCGGCTCGTCCGAGTACGCTGCGTAAGGATCTTCGTGAACCGAGGTAGCCATGGACACCGGACGCACAGCCTGCTGAGTATACGATGCCCGCATCGCTGGCTGTGCGTACGTCTGGGGTTGCGGCATGGCCGCCTGCCCCGCTGGAGCGTCGTACATCCCCTGGTACTGCCCGCCGTACGCATCGTGCTGGTGGTCTGACGTGCTCATCTCGCCAAGCGTGCGCGAGCCCTGACTGCGGTTCCGTATCACGGCTGCGCCTTGCGAGGGCTCCCTCGCCAGCGCCGTGCCCGCCGCGCCGCCAGCGAGACCGGCTGCCTCCAGCAGGCTCGCCTGACCGCCGCCGTACTGCTGTTGCTGGCCATACCCGCCGTCGTATCCGGGACCTCCAGCGGCGGGCGCAGCGTTGTTGTAGTCGTAGTAGTTCTCGCGCGATAACGGTATCGGCATCTGGGGTACCGGCGCTTGCTCTCCGGGCCCAGCAAAGGCGTTGTATGGCGCCGACTGGCTCTTCGACCTGTTTAGACCAGACGCCCCGACACCGGCCGCGTTGTCTGCGCCGATGGTATCGTGAGCGTAAGGGTCGAACGGAGGAAGCTCAGTCATGTTGTAGCTTTCCAGGGGCTGGAGGGGTTGTTGGCTGTACGTGCCGTGCGAGTTGTCGGTGTACACGCTGCGGCCCGTAGAGTACCCAAAGTCGTCGTCGTCAAAGTCGGTGCGCGCCGCGTGGGCAGTGGCAGCAGCCTCTGCGGCGGCTTCTGCCACATCCTCATCAAACTTCTTCGCCCGCCGCCTTCGCACCGCATTCGTGATAAACGCAATCACGATAGCGAGAGCGACCAAGCCCACAACGGTGAACACACCGGCAACTGCGCCCTTGTTATCAAAGAAGCTAAAATGACACGGTAAGCACAATGTAAAATGTGATGCGGTACGAGAAAACGCCAAAAGCGCGCACGAGTTCCCACATCTATTGGCAATGCGTAGGCACATACGCATGGAGCAGCAGCATTCGTACGCAATGTCGAATTGCTCAGCACTGGGCAAAGCCAAGGAATAGAGCGCACGGAACCGAGCAAAACTCACCCCTTTGACGATGTGCTGTTCTGATCATTTTGTGCCGTCACGCCCGTGGGTGTATCGGACGAGGTGACCACGGATGTAACGAAGATGACCTCGCCGTCAGAGGTGGACTGGTAAACATGAGTTGAGGTAGCGGGCAATGACGAGGCGGAGTGGGTGAGAGAGGCCTGGGTAGGTGTCGAGGAGCTTGTAGGGGGCGATTGAGAGCTGGCCAAAGTCGCGGAAGTGGAGGAAGAGGTCGAGGAGGTTGAAGATGTATCGGGTGTTGAACTTGACGAAGTGGATGCACTCGAAGAGGTCGCTAAGCTAGAGGTAGAGGTAGGAGGGGTCGAAGACGCCGAAGTAGTATCAGACGAAATTGAAGTAGAGCTATCCGTAGACGATGAAGGAGGTGGCGAAGAGCTTGAAGCCGGCGGGGTCGAAGAGGTGCTTTCAGGCGGTGGGGAAGAGGTGCTTGTCGCACTTGCGGAAGCCCTGTTGGAATATGTTCAGTCTTTCATGTTAGGATTTCAGATAACACAACTCACGTTGCACTGGCGGGATTCGAGGAATCGCCTGAAGAAATGCGGTCATCAAATGAGTCGTAAAACGTCAGACTTGGGTCTGGGAAGACTCACCGGTTGAAGCACCTGGATCGCTGGAGGACGACATGATAGCGAGATCAATAGGTCATGTAACGAGTGTGAGGCTGTGGATGTAAGCCGTAAAAGAACGTGCGGGCCGGGGTCAGGCGTGCGCAGGGAACGAGGCGGACGACGAGTAGCGGTCGGTCGTGGGCGTCGCGAACAAAAGATCGCTCACCGCCATTCGGACATCGCGACCCATTATGTAAGCACCGTTTCAGGCAACTCTCCGCAGAACAGTCCGCGTTCCGCACCTTTTCTCCGCTTTCCTCTCGTCCTCAGCCTCGGCCGTACTGGGCTGGAGACAATATAATCTGTTTGAATTTGTGATTACATTGAGACTGTCGTTGTCTGAAGTCGTCTTGGCACGGAACTACTGTTGTCTACCGGGATGATACGATTGTCTTCGCGACGTCTTCCTCGACATGTGGTAGATGCAATGTTCGAGTGCACCATTACCGCTTCTACTTGAAATATGTGGCGTCGTGATGTGGCTGTGGTCGAAATGCTCTTCAAAGCGCATCAAAGCGCGTCGGGCACGCGACGCGCCTCATTTTGTGCCACGCGTCGCCGCCTCGTGCTCTCACTTGGACCACCACCACCACTTGGATCGCTCTGCGCTGAACCTCTCTCGAAACGGGTTACATCGACATACTATGGATTCATGGGCCGCCATGCTGCTTTTTGATCGATTCTTACATCTGCAAGTCCGGCATTGTATAGCAATTCTTAACCACGCAACGGATATGCTGCTATGATGAGTAGCTGGCATTTGGACACTGAATGCATTCAGGTACGTACATTCCGTCCCCGTGCAATATGCGCCATTTTGCTGAGCTCATTGTTCTCGAAATGATGTAGCCCGAAGTAGCATGGATACACAAGGGCCACCATGCACACACATCCATGACGATCGGAAGGGCTGCGAAGATGTTGCGGAGGTCCACGCGCTGAATCGGTGCGTCGAAGTCTCAGTTCATTGCGAACGAGCTTGATCTAAGCGATCACTTATCACAATAGTCACGTCTATCATAGTCGAATGGGTGTCGCCCCCTACGCACGGTTTCCAGAGTCCCAGTCTCGGATGGTGGTTTCCACAGTACGAGGAAGCGTTTTCACGTTAGAACTCAGAGAAAAAACCGCCGCTTATATCGCATCGATAGGCCTGACGCGGCGCTGGCACGCAAGATGTGTATGCAACCGACGTATGCTGTCTGCCACTGAGACTTCTATATATCGTGGATGATGTGAGTGACTTTAATTATCGCACCAGGAATTCTAGCTCACTGTGCTGCAGACCGCTCGAAACATCACCCGGCCTTCTTTTCAGGCCGTCGCCCGATAGTGTCCACCCGCAGCAATTACATGGTTAGGCGAAACCCTTGTATCGTTTTCCATGCGTGTCCCGCCATCTCCGGCCCTCTTTCCCGCACACTTATCGATGCTTCGAACGATGATGGCGTCCGCCAGCTTGCTTGAAGCTTTCGACGGCACACACGCTGACGAGGCGAGTGCACCTGAACCTGCATGACTGAACCTTCTTCGGCTGAAGGGATGACATGAATTGCGCGCCTACATCTGGCAATATGTGCTCATGCTCTTGCGCGTACCGAGTCAGCTTCTCCATCTCGGACAGCAGCTGCATGTGTCCGATGGAGTATGGCTGATTCCCGCGATCGCGCCTTCAAGACGAGCAGCAGTCTTCGTCGGTGAGTCCTGAACAGGTTAGTATATCCTGGCTTACTCACGGTCCAGCAGGCATGACTTTTTTGAAACCATAAGCATGGGCTCGGCGAACTGCAGGACACGTCTGGGAGTATCCTTTTCAATCGCGGAGGGCTCGGTGCTAGCTCGTAAGCCTCGTTTTCGCAACACATACGATCGATTATGCGATCTGTATCCATGAGGTGGGCGAGACGAACAAGCCACCATGCCCGTGGCCTCAAACGGATACGAGGTGTCATCGCATTTGTGGACCCATTCGCGTCGACGGGGTGCGGCATGGACTCAGGGAACGAAGCTGTCCGTTCATGCGCATATACCTACTATCTTACACGCGAGGGCGTATATCACGTACATATGTCCATGCCTCTTGATCTCGGACGCGCTTTCTCCGTCTGTTGCAGTAGGCATACGAGCTGCTGTGCCATCGGACGCCGTCCTCGCTCATGATGTCTGATATTATAAGACTGGCTTCGTAACATCGCACACAGTTATATATGAAAGACTTTCGGGATACCACGATATCACGATCATACGCCTCCACCCAACCCGAGGGACTCATCCTTGCGAGCCCCAGCTGGCGACGCGCGCTTAACGTTCTTCGCACTTTGCTCTTAACTTCCACCTCCCTTTCCACGGCTGGTGGTGCTATTGTCCATATTGGGTGAGAAACGCGACGCAAACATCTGTTGCTCTCATAAAACGCGTCGCGACACGTACATTGGGGCTACAATCGCGTCCGTTCCTTCGATCTGGTCTTCGCGTACCACCACCTTCGCTCGGCGGCACCATCTCGATGTCTTCAGGCCGCAACAGTTACTATGATATGATCACTGCTGATGCGCAGGATTTAATTCACCGCGAGAAGCAGCCTGGCTTCAAGTCTACAGAGGTGGATTACAGTACGATGCTATCTTGCAACTTCTGCCACAATCAGATCACCGGGAAGAAATTTTCATGCTCAGCATGTAAGGCTCCGATTTACTGCAGTAAAGAAGTGTGTTCATTCCGGAAAGCGGCATATATTTGTTAGCTAACATCGAAACTCGCAGTGTGGGGCGAAGGATTATAGGCAGCCGCCCATCCCGGGAGCACCGGCCCACGTCGATTTGTGTAAAGACAACCAGGTGCGCTTCACTAATTTCAGTCGCCGTACTACATGCTGACCGATCTTCACGTATTTACGACTGTTGCTTTGTGTAGCGGCATATGCAGCGGCACCCAGAGTTCCGTGCACTCCTCCTACAGTTTCCTTGGGGCCGATTTGAAAAGGATGGCTCATTTGTCGAGGATATCGCTCGTGGCCGCTTCAAAGTCCTTGGAGGTACCGAAGCGAGTTTTTGGAGCGAAAGCGGAGGCCCTCTTCCTCACCTACCCACCACGGGAAAGGACCAGCGCACACCCGACAATATCCTACATCGGATGTACAGAGAGTATCTCATCAAAACCCTTGCGCACCTTGATGGCGCGGCGCTGCTCGAATCGAGACATCTCTCCGACCGCGACGGATGGCGACTCGATCCAGAGCTCGTACCATTCCATCACTTCTCTAGTCTGTGGGAGCCACCGAGGCTGGCGACTAAGGCAGAGATCAAGGATTGGGACGAGTGGTATAAGTGGAGGCGGCTAACCAAGGAGAGCCCGGCGGCGCTGCTGATGACGTTTCCGCTATCAGTCTATTGGATTCTCGTCGAGGCTCTCAAGGTCGCTGACCCTAAGAGGAGGGCTACCAGAGGCGTGACCATTCCTCTCGTCGTGCACTACATCGGCGCCGAAAAGGAACTCAACTTCTTACCACTGTGCGTGAATCTTCCAGTTTAACCTTCACGGTTCCTTGATATGACCGTCATCTAGGTTCTCCGAGTTAGCCCTCCTGCTACCCCACTACGACATCACGCTTGTCATGTTTGGCAACGCCGTCAAAAATCTTCTGTCCGAGGCCAGCAAGAAACCGCAATCTGTTGCTGCAGCCGCTCTGAAAAGGCCTCCAATCCCCGTATACACGTACACTGCGCCCGAAGAATCTGGGTCCGGAAAACTTTCCATTTACTTGGACGCCGTCTCTGATACATGGGTACCCAGCAGTCTCGCTAAGTACGGCGGTCCGCACCCCTTCCCGCATGCTCTCGTTGGGCTCAATGCAGGGCTTAGCTCCTATCCTGCGTGGCGCCCTGTCATAGTATGGGCCCTCGGGCACAAGGTACCCTTCGTGACAACTGAATACGCGGAGCAGTCCTGTGAGGCACAGAGGAGAGCCTTCCGTATGCTTCTCATGGAGCAAGGGCGATTCGCTTCCGTCTGTACGGGGGCAGGCGCCCCGACGCCAGACATGTGTTTGGAAGCATTACAGTGGGCAAGGAGCGAAGCGGACTTCGCAATCGCGATGAATCCGTTTCAGAAGCCGGGTGAGCGGCCTATTGCAACGAAGCTCCCGAACACGTCGAACGGATTCACCGTAGTCGTCGTTCCTTTTCACACGGACAAAGACAGCATAGGCACCGCAGACGACGAGTTGACCAGTGACTTCGCACGGATAACCATCGCCCCTTTGGACTGACGACCGTGCTGTTCTCAGCATTTGCTTCATTCATACTCAGGAAACTTTATACCCTCGACTTATGCTTGCTACGTCCTCTGAGCAATATGGGATCGAAGCCGTCGCTCTACCTCGCTTGGTAGCGCGGATATCGCACACACATACCCCTTCTTGCCCTTCTTGATAACGATGCTGGTCTTCAAGCAACTGTGACTCAGCGATCGCTATACAAGACGTCCGTACGGCTCCAGCCATCTTTTAGATTGCAAACCACATTCTGTCAACAGTTGATCTCGAGGACACTACGGCCTACAAACGGCCAATATAGTTATGATGCTGGATTATGGCTACCTTGACACATGCTTCGCGCTCATGGCGCTCTATCACACCCGCATATTCTTGTAGCGCGGCGTGATGGTGTGTCCTGTGCGAAGAAGGCGACAAAGGAGTTTTTGGTACAGGTCATGTACTGTAGAATGTATGATATACTTCGATTCTTCCCGTGTCCAGTCAATACAAATAGTTAGACAGTTACGGAGGTGCAAGCACCTGGACCTCCCAATAATCCAAGCTAGTTAGCATGGCGTACTGAGGGGGGTGCGCCAAGCTAATTAGCTTGGAACTCCCTAGCACGCCATGCTACGAATAAATACTGAGATAAATATCTTAATTCCCATATGGGAAGATACCTCTGACAAGCGCAGAGGCCCGTGTGATCCCCATCAACAACGCATGCGCCCATCAATATCGGCCGGTTGGCGGGCGTTGAGGACTCTCTGCCGTCATATCAGCGGCGCTCGTCGTCCGTCGAGTCGCCGTCATCGTTGTTAGGCCCGTGCTCGCTGTCTGCATCGCGCCCCCTGCCGTATCGTGCTCGTTTGGCGGGCAATCTGCGCCGCACGCAGCCCGATCGATAGAGATTGATGTACCGGTCAGCCGCACGTGTTGACGCGTGCTACCACGCGTCGTCATCGTGCGCTTAGCCGCGCTCACTGTGCACAACAGCGAGCTCAATATCTCCGTCAGTTCTTCATCGTTTCCTTTCATTTTCGTCATGAAACATATGTATTCTTGGGTAATAAATCGAAATATGACATTCATTCGAGATCCTAACCGTAGGAGGGTGTGCCAATAGGTATTTGTTCCAGCCAGACATTTACAAGATGATCTTCTACGCCTTTTAGCTCCCTCATTGCCTTAGAACTTCCTCATAGGTCCTCTTAAAAATGTATACTACAAGTGGGAAGGGAATATATAGCAAGGTCCCTTCAACAAAGGTACCTAAAGTTATTACTTCCTGCGCGGACACGTCCGCGCCTGCAACCACTGGTTGCATGCAACCAGTCATGTGACTGGTTGCAGGTCATGTGACTGGTTGCACAGGTCATGTGACTGGTTGCACACGTTGTATAACTTCTGTCAGACAGAAGTTATACTCAGACTTGCACGATCGTCGTCGTCGTCGTTGTTCGTCGACATCAAAGGGTCACTTTGGGCAACCAATCATGACATGATCTATCAACCAATCATGGCTGTTGTGCCCAAAAAAGGAAATTTTTGCAAAAACTTTCTGTAAATAAACTAAGGTTGATGAGTCTTTGCACCTCCGCATCTTCGCATTTTTGATAGTTTGACGATAATTTCTGTCTGACAGAAGTTATTTCGAGCATCATACTGCAACCAGTCATGTGACTGGTTGCAGAGGTTGCATGCAACCAGTCATGTGACTGGTTGCAGAGGTTGCATGCAACCAGTCATGTGACTGGTTGCAGTGGTTGCAGTGGTTGCAGAGGTTGCATGCAACCAGTCATGTGACTGGTTGCACAGGTTGCTCGGGTTGCACGACTTCTTTCAGCCAAAGACAAAATGGCGACATGATCTTTGCATTGTCGTACCTTTACACCTCCGCGTTTTTGATGGCTTGACGATAATTTCTGTCTGACAGAAATTATTTCGAGTACCATACTGCAACCAATCATGTGACTGGTTGCAGAGGTTGCTATCACAAACTACGAATGACTCACCTGATGGTGTTGCGGAAGGGGAGGGGACTTGAAGTCGAGCGAGGTGGTGCGAGTAGAATGTAGACGGAAGTCAAAAGACGTTGATCAGTCTGAGGCTCTAAGGCTTTAGGGTTAGGGTTAAGGGTTAGGGTTAGGTTAGGGTTAGGGTTAAATGTTCCTGCAGAGGGGAGAGTAAAGGGCCTGTGAGGGCGGTGAGTAACGAGAGGCGACCGGACGACGGGGGGGTCGTTGAGGTTTCGCTACAGAGCTTCATCAGGCCTCTCAGTATTTGTGACCGGTCGAGTGGGCGAAAGCTTCTTTTCACGCGAGATTCACGTGGCGCGCACGTGTTTCGAAGCTAAAATCAGGGTTCCGGGCTTACCAAAGTACCGGCTTTGATCGGAGCGGCCTCAGCGGACCGAGGAAACTCCGATCGCAGCGCGCAGTTGATCCGTTTTCCATAATAGGCGTGCGGGACGGGCGCACACTGGTTCTGGCGGACTTACTGCATATAGACACAAAGCGCGTTGATGCGCCTTGCGGATCGGTACTCACGCGCACACCTTTCCATTCTGGGGTCGATCGCGCGTCCTGGTCACGTGATCGTCAGCTCAACTCTACCTCACTCACCGGCATCGCGTGTAGTGGCAAACTACGACGTGAGCACCACGCCTACGGACCGTCGTCCTCCAACGGTATCCGTCATGGGTGGGCGGCGCGAACGCCTACTCCAGTTAAGTGGGGGTTAGGTTCGGGTTAGGGCTGAACCAGAGTGGATTAGCGAACGCCAACCTCAAGCAAGCCACTCGCTTACTTAGGGTTAGTTTTAGGGTTCGCTGTGTGTCGACGGAACTCTGTCGCACGTTCGATTCTTTTCGCGATAAGTGGGGGCACCACGGCAGGTTCTACAAAGCGCAATTGATAAGTCTTAGGCTGTCACTCACGATTGCATAGTACTTCACGGCGGTCCAGTTCACGTCTGACCTTCGCACCCGACATTGGACGACTACGCCGCTAGATCGGAAACCTGACATGTGCAGTTACTACCCAATGGTTACTACCCCGCCTCTGTACATCAAAAGCGGGAGTTCGAACACCGGAGTTCGTCTACCCATGGCCTGCTTCTAATCCTCGACCTTGCCGCCCGCGAAGGGTACGACTCTGGACGCAAACCAAACCCGTTGTCGGACGATAGGCGCACTCCCCGTCCCCAATGCGTGCAAGGGACAGGACCTAAGAGATCTCTCTCGAAGGCTACAAAGGTTCTCGGAATATAGCCCACGGCAGGCATACCGCATCCCTGATGCGCTCATCCTCATACGGCTTTTCGTATGCAATCGACAGCTAGTGTATTCTAAGCAGTAAATACGTACGGTGACCGGGCTACAGTTTTCACCTAGTCAGAGTCAGTATCCATGTTAGATGCGCTATCTGCCTCGCGTTTCTCCAAGACTTTGCGAGACCAACTGTTAAGTAATGTGCCAAGCTTAAGCGTAGCTTTACGGCTGAAAAGCAGTCGGCGATCGAGAAGTACAGCCTCAGTTGTTTCCAACTGAGTCAATGGGAGAATGACGTCTACGTCAACATCCATGGCCTCTTGCGCCACAGATGCTTGGGCTTCCAGTATTATGCGCGAACGCTCCCGCGCAATCCCATCTCGCCATTTACTCTCGATCTCGTCTTGGAGATGTCGAACGTTGACGTATTCCAATGCGGGATTAAAATGGGTCTTAATAACCCACAGGCGTTCTCCCTCACTTTTAACAATAGTCGTCTCGGATCGAGATTTACGCCATAGTTTTAAACAATGTTGTTTAACCCATTTATTAATCACCTTCGGTGGATACCCGCGGGCCAAATAGATGTTGTTAGCATCGTGCACCGCATCGTAATAATACGACACCTTGCTGGAAAGGTGGGCCAACCGACTCAGCTC